>JAOTNS010003128.1:0-41485 GCA_028476615.1 Culter alburnus | reverse complement strand
ACGGCGGAGACTGGAGAACTTGGCTCGGCGGAGACTGGAGAAACTTGCTCGGCGGAGACTGGAGAACTTGGCACGGCGGAGCGAGAAACTTGCTCGCGGACTGGAGAACTTGGCTCGGAGACAGAGAAACTTCTGGCGGAAGAATGGAGAACTTGGCAACGGCGGGACTGGAGAACGGCTGGGCGGAGACTGGAGAACTTGGCTCTGCGGAGGACGGAGAAACTTGCTCGGCGGAGATGGAGAATTGAACGCGGAGACTGGAGAACTTGGCCGGGGAGGAATGGAGAAACTTGCTCGGCGGAGACTGGAGAACTTGGCACAGCGGAGACGGAGAACTTGGCTCGGCAGAGGACTGGAGATAATAGCCGCGGCGGGAGACGGAAAACTTGGCTCGGCTGAGACTGGAGATAATAGCTCGGCGGAGGACTGGAGAACTTGGTCGGTGGTAGAGACTGAGAACTTGGCTAGGCGGGACTGGAGAACTTGGCTCGGCGGAGACTGGAGAACTTGGCTCGGCGGAGACTGGAGATAATAGCTCGGCGGAGACTGGAGAAATTGGCTCGGACCAAAAGTCTATAAGCCAGGCCGCCTCACTTGGCGGCTTGTGTGAGGCTGGAACCTCCTCGGAGAGGGCTGGAGCGGCAGGTTTTTTCCCCCTCCTCCGCCTTCTGGACCCAGCGGGAGAGTGTGGGCCCAGCGTGGGGCAGGAAGGAAGTTCACCAGAGGGGTAAGCGGAGGAATACGGACTGACTAACTGGCCCAGCCGACCGTGTTTCTGGACGGACTGGAGACCAACACTCATCCTGAACCTTTTCCACATAGAATTTGGAATTATTCAAAAACAAAATAAGATTGATAGTTTCGCTTAAGGAGAAACGATAATCTGGTTCATGGAAACGGAGAGTGTTTGTCATCCAGACCGTCAAAAAACAGGGCGACTAAATTAGCATCGGGCCAGTCAGTCAGATAAGCCAGCTCAACGAACTCTCCACGATACCTCTCAGGGGAAGACCAACCTGAAGAAGCCCGATGAGGCGATCGCCGGCCGTCATGATCGTGGAAGGCATGGGAGAAGCTGGAGCCCGGGAGACAAAGGAAATTTTCATTCCTTTTCAGTGGAAATCCAGGTCAGTTTTAGGTCTGTTCTTCTGTTACGGTTGGTGTTGAAAAGATGAAGCTTTCACGGACTTATCCACAATAGAGGGTGTAGTGCTTACAACGAAGAGATCCACATCAACACTAGATAAACATAATTTTACTTGGATAAAACAAAGGCAGAACACCACACCTCCACGTAAACACAAAGAGAACGGACGAGGAGTGAGGAGTGAGGCAATATAAAGGGAGTGATGATAATCAATCAGGTGCAGGTGATGAGTGAAGAGTGAGGAGCGACGAGGGAAGTGAGTGAGGTGACGAACAGGAGGATCATGGGAAATGGAGTCCAGGGGAACAAGGGATCTGTAACAACACTTTAGCAGATTATTTAACATACCTCAATTCGTATCGCTTCAAGAAGGTCTGCTGCTATCATACATATCAATATGGTCTGCTGTTCTGATACATGACTAGGCTCATATACGAATATACCAGCTCCCCCTACTGACGCAGGAGGAAAAAAACAACAGGGCGTAAAAACTGCGGGGGGGTACCATGGTGTCAAAAAATGTCATTCGCATGACCGCAGCCATAGATTGTGTCGGTCACAGCTGCGCGCTATGTTTAGTCTATGGTGACAGCAGCTACAACTACCAGAGGACGGCAACGAAACACATCTCAGAAGGTTCACAACAAATTTACAATAGGTCTGGGATATGTGGGTGCTGTTAGCGTTTCAACAGTAGTCAAGAACTATCAAATTTATTTGATCCCAAAGGAGTGATACGGAAGAATTATTGGCTCAGTCAGAAGACCATACCACGGCAGCCAAACGAAATGCACAACATTAATATGCTGGGACGTCATTACATAACATTATAATTGTATACGATATGTATTAAATATGTGAATTTAGTGGCTGGTTTCAGCGTGTTATTACGGATTAACAAATTAACGACACGAGTCTGACTACATACTGAGGACTAGTACATGCGGGCTGAGTTTGTGCAAATATAAGTTGAATTTTAGTCTATCTTGTATAAATATATATAAATTACCTATATAGGATGTGTTCTTTGAGTTAATTAACTTTGGTTACGGGTTTTTTCTCTTCAGATTCAGCTGTGAGCAGCTCACACAGCACTGATTAAGTCATTAAAAGGGTTACAGTAATATTAAAAACTTTCATTATTTTTTAAAAAATTATGCTTATTTAAACTAGCTCTTATATTGTTCTTCGATTATATTCAGCAACCCGTGGTTGATTCATAAGGATCACAACAATACAGATTTTTTTCAAATCATCTTATTTGATAGTATATTTGAGCTGCGGCCCGCTGAAGAACATCCGTAAAAGAAGGGCTTAAGGTTTAATTAACTCAAAGGAACACAGCCTTATATAGGTCTTCATATATATATACAGTAGACATAAAAAATTACAAATTAAATTTGCACAAAATCATGCACGCATGTACTTGACCGAAGTAATGTGTCAGCTCGGCATAGTGAATTTGTCATACTGTGATAACATGCCGAAAAAACACAGCAACCTAGAATCACAAGTTTTAATACAAAAAATATGTAACAATTTAATGTTAGGTAAATGACCAGTCCAGCAGTTATTATGTGTGCAGTGCGTTTGGCTGCCAGTGGTGTGGTCCGTCTGTATGAAGCTATAATTCGCGATCTAACTCATTTGGGATCAAATAAATTTGCAGTTCTGACGACTCTGTTGAAACGGCTAACAGCACCACTATCCCAGACATATGTAAATTTGTTGTGAACCTCTGAGAGTGTTCATTGCCTTCCTTGGTAGTTGTAGTGCTGTAACCATACACTTAAACAGAGAGCGAGCTGTGACCGGTCACAAATATGGCGGGCGATAAAATACAGTGACGTCACATGAAAAACCCATGGATATTATGGCTCCAGGGCTGATTTCCACTCCAGTTTTAGACAGCACTCGCAAACTTCCTACACACTTCCCCTCGGGGAATCCCTGTGCGTTCCACTTCGTGAAGGGGGAGGGAAGTTACATGGACCAGACCCTCGCCCCTCGATTTGACCGAGGGAGCGAGTCTACTTCACATGTGCACCTTCAGGCAGCTCCCATAACCCACAATGCAAACACGATTGTGACGTCAACGCTATCCGTTTAATTACCCCACCACAAACAACTCTATGATATATAATTATTTTTTTAAACATTTAAAACACATTATACTATAGAATGCTGTATTAAACAAATTTGTAAGAGAAAAACTACATAATAAATCAGCCCATTGCGGATTCCAAGTGATCAAAGGCTTTTTTTTAGGGTTCCAGTTCAGCCCATTGCAAAGGTTCCGCAGAAGTGGGCACTCGTGCAACCGTAAGCAATGACGTACATAGGAGTCAAACGAGACGAGGGAAGTTAGCGAGGGAAGGGCATTTAAAAACCGAACTGGAACGCAGCCCAGGTCTGCAGCCTCCCCCTACTCGCTTCGGTCGTCACAGATCACGTGGTTCTGTCTAAACGAATCAAGCTCCGGTTCAGCTCTTCACTGAGAGATCTTGTTTCGGTTTCGTTTTGACTCGAGCTTGAAGTGTCGGTGCTGAACGAGCATCAGTGAGTTTGACGGTAAGTTCAGTTATCAGCTTTATTTTAATATCGTGTCATGGTGTTAGATGTTGTTCTGTGTGTTTATATGATCGTGACACACTCTTGTTCACTGACAACAACAAACACTGACGACCATAAACTGGATGACGCCGGAAATGAAGCTACAGGCCTATCTGCGTCATTACTTCACTTTTCTAATCTTTATCCAGATTATATCACAACCGTGAAGATATTTCCACTGAAGCTATATGTAATTTGTTCTCTGAATAGAAGATAAAAAATGTTGGATGGGCGATAAAAAGATTACGATAATCGCATCACTGCGACCTAAAAATATGATTAAATGTGAGTCCTTCAGCAACAAACAGCACTGATCCTATGAACTATTACTAGTAGCAGCAATAGTGTTTTTCTTTCTATTTAAGTTATAAAACAGTTAAAAAAAACTGGAGAAGATGTTTAGAAATGTGAGAGATGATCCATACGCCACACTCATAAAGAACATGATTTTACTATAGTTATCTGAATCAAGAGGTTCAGTTTCATTCATGTAGGATTAAACCAGCATTGAACATTTCAAACAAGCTAATACAAAACATTCAGAAACACTGTGCCACAAAACCTCCTGAAATCATCACAAAACATGTATCTTGCTCAAAGTAATATCACGACAGGTACCTTCACATCAGGTGTTTTCAGCATCAGATTGTGTGCTTGTATGGATTGGAGGATGATCAGGATTGACATCCTTCTTCTCGGATCACTAAAAAATGAATCTGATATTTATGACAGTGGAACAGATTATGATTTCATCCATTAATGTTATTAATAGTCCATTATTAGTAGGTTATAACACTTAATCAAAGTTTAAAAGGTAAACCAACACTCCCAAACGTGTACAGACTCAAGTGCCCCAATATGAAGCAGATATTAGCTAATATAATTCATAATCAAGTTTAATGTAATATTAACTAAAATAATCCATCAGTTCACCTTAACTGCAGGTATAATTAGACAATGGCATCTACAGTATAAAGATAATGTGCCTTGAAATACCTTAAAATGACATAAAATATGATAATATTCAGTTTTCATACAGCAAGTAAATATGAATTGCATGATTTAGATGTTGTAAATGACTGAAAACATGGGATAACAAAGCCACTGTCATTCAGCATAACGAATATCCTTAATCTTCATATTTAATATAGCTTTTTATAAAGTAATAACATTAAAAGTGTCTTTTCTGTGTTGCACTGAAGGATGTGTGCTTTTGATCCAAAGGTTACTAGAGGGTGAAACAGTGAAATCATCACATATTTCAGAGATTTACTCACTTTATCTCACAGATAGAGGCTCTTCAATGGGTCCTCTTTGTGATGTCACACACTCTCACATGATTACCATCATATGATATGCTTTAAAATGTTTTTCATCTTTGTTATACTGAATGACATTCATGAAGCACAAAAGACGAGACAAATATTATTCAAGTTTTAAAATATATTCAGGGCAATAAGGACAATAAGGACTGCCCGATGGCCCGGGGCCAGTATGAACGACACTCGGGACAATAGACGGAACAGTCACTGACTTACCCAATCGGGCCAGTGCTGTAGGGTGTGTGATTTATATCGTCTATGATATCTAATTGTTGATTTATTGATCTGAAATTATCGAGTATGTCCCTCACTTTACAAAAAACAAACAAAAACACACCCATTGAGTGCACGCATGCACTACATGACGTAGTGCGCGTGCATATTTAGATTGCACAATTTGACTGCATGATTTAGTCTATTAAAATGCCTTTAAAATGACACAGAATTCAGGATAAGGGCAAAAATGACCCTGTATATCTTTCATATTTATATCATTTAATATAGTTAACTAATATTAAACAGAGCGCCATTTTTCTCCAAATATTAGCATGATTACAAATGTGATACTGATTTTATTCAGCATACAGTTTAATGAACAAAAACCTAATATTAAGTGACTTCAGTTTTAGACACCAAATCGTCTGTTTCGCTCTATTTCGCCTATAAAAATAGTTCCAAAGTCCACAGAATTGTTTTGCGTCTTTGAGCAACACTTTGAGAATGAATCAGCCGCTTGAATGAATCAGTTGAATTTCAATTCACTGTCACCTACTGGTGGGTTTAATTTCCATATAAAGTGTCTTAATTTTTTAATTAATTTTAAAATAACAGTATTTAATGTTTTATATTTTCAGCATTTCAAAACATTATTTATGCATCTGTAACTGCTCTTGACTGATTAAAATAAAGTTTAATCTACAGTTATATAGTTAGCTATACATTAAATTTCTGAACCTGAAAATCTCCTGTTTAAACCTACATGAAAAACTTGAAAAGCACAGTTTATTTCATTTAAATGTTTGTTCTGTTGTATTTGTTTTTGCTATTACCTCATAATTTGATTATTTGTTCCTATTTTATTACTTGCTGTTTAATTGTCTAACTATATTTAAAATTTAAGTGAGTTAATCTAGTATCTTTTGGTGTCATAACCCTATTTATTAAGGTTACATGTATCAAAAACAACAACTGGGCTTATTTTCTAGGCCTGTTTTCATTTCTTTTACTTTGCTTTAATTTTTTGTTGTGGGGCCAGTGAAAATTGGCAGGGCAAGTAAAAATTTGAACCACTGGTCCAAGCAGGCCAGTAGAAAAAAATCCTTAGTGTTGAGCCCTGATTTCTGTTCTTTATGTAGTGTAGTTTAGTTAAAGCGTCATATCCGTCCAAGATTCCTTTTTTTTTTAACTTTTTTCTTTTGGTAGTTAGTTTAGGGTTTGGGGTCTACAGTTATTGGGGTTTTGTTTTGTTTTATTGTTTCCTAATGTTCAAATGTCTTTTGATCTCAAGTCTTTATTGTATTGTCTAGAGCTGCACGATTAATCTTAAAAGATCACGATCTCGATTCAAGCACCCACACGATCCTACTTATTAATGACAACGATTCTCCGCGTCTATTAAACCTTTGACAAAATCATACCATAACGTTAATCTGTGTTTGTGCTGCCAGAGCCAGAGAGAGCCGTTTGAACCACACATTAGTTATTTGTTACAAACATAACATGATCACAGAAGTACGAGATACAAGTTTTAAGTTCGTATTTAAACACCGATGTCTAGATAGGGATCAAAATAGAGCAAAACTACTTTGAAATGAACTTTGGCACGTCAAATAATGGATAATATCAATTTACATTGTCACAGACACGTCAGGCCCACCGCTCACCAATCACGTGCACCCAGTCACCAGAGTACTGATCACCGACACCTGCACCTCATTTAAGTACCTCATCACTTCCAGCAAAGAGCACTCACCACACACCACTCGATGTCCGGTCTCGTTTGCATTAACTTACCGTATGCTACCTTAAGGACTCCCAGTGATCTACTTACCTGTCTCCAGTATTCTCCTCCTTGTGGATCTCCTCTCTGTGTGAGTGCTCCTCATCTCCAGCGTCTCCATCGTCTCCATAGTCTCCATCTCCAAGTTCGACTCCACCTGAACCACAAAGGACTCCATCTTCACTCTGCACTTCAAGAACCTGCACTGCTTCACGTATCACTCACCTGCACTTCTCCCTTAACTCATACTGGTTCTCAATAAAGCTCCATCTCCTGTTAAAGACTGTCTCTGTCCCTTCTGTACTGTAACAGAAGACCGGACCTTAACAGCGCGAGGCCAGTATGAGTTCCCCGGATCCATTCCAAGAGCTCGTGGATGTCTCCGACGAAGCTCTACACCTCCAGCGCACCTCCACCGTCACCAGCCATCACTTCCGCAAACACCGTCACCTCTCCTTCTCCGCCAGCGCACGCCAGTCCCATGGCCAGACCGGCGCCCTACTTAGGATCTGCGGAGGACTGCAGCGGTTTCCTCCTGCAGTGTGCACTGGTCCTGGAGATGCAACCGCACCTCTACCCACCGACACATCCAAGGTAGCGTTCATTATTTCCCAGTTGCAAGGCAAAGCGTTACAGTGGGCTGAATCCATCTGGTCTCAAAATGGTCCCGTCACATGTTCATATGCATCCTTCGTGTCCCACTTCCGGGAAGTGTTCGGCAAGCCCTTCCTTCGACTCCTCTGTTGGTGAGAAATTATGTAATCTCAAGCAAGGTTCCATGACCATTAACGATTACGCTTCGCAATTCAGAACGCTAGCCGCTTCAAGTGGATGGAATGAACAGGCTCTCATAACCACCTACCGACAAGGTTTGGATCCTCGGGTGCGGTTGCATCTCGCTGCATACGAGGATTCCATTGGCCTCGAGCGCTTCATCCAGCTTTCCATCCACTTCGCCCTCCCGTATGCAGTCGTGTATCGAAGAACACCAGGACCAGTCACTCTTCCATCACCTCCTCCGCCGACCTGAACCCATCAGCCCTCCAGAACCAGCCAACGAACCTATGAACATCGACAATTCCAGACTTACTCCCTCCAAGCGTCAAAGATGGCTGACCCTGAATCTCTGCCTGTACTGTGGTTTACCTGGGCACATCATCTCTGCGTGCCCAACTCGTCCACCTCGCCCCATGGTGAGTGCCATTATTCCTTCTCTCAATAAAATGAAGCCACTCACCACTGTTGTCAATCTTACTGCTGCTGGTGTCTCCCTTCCAGTGGTGGCGCTCCTCGATTCAGGGTCAGCCGGCAACTTCATCTCCGGCGCCCTCTGCCGGCAGCTCAAAGCCTCTGAGACGAAGATGTGTGCACCGATGTGTGGGTCCCATCCAACTACGTGTCGGTATACTTCATCTCCAAGATATACATCTGCTGGTTCTGGAGGAATCCACCTCTGACGTGGTATTGGGGCGTCCCTGGTTGGAGCAGCACAACCCTACCATCTCTTGGAAATCCGGCGAGATCCTGAAGTGGGGCGAAACATGTTTCTCTAACTGTTTCTCTGACCTTCCAGTCCCTCGAGTACCATCCTCTCATGACTCTGTTTGTGCCACCTCCATAGAGAGTCCAGGCGAGAAACGTTCCATCGACATCCCTGAATGTTACGCCCCCCTTCAGCGACGTCTTCTGCCCACAGAAAGCCTCTAAGCTGCCTCCACACCGGCCATGGGACTGTGCCATCGATCTGTTTCCGGGTGTGCCAGTGCCTAGGGGTAAGATCTATCCCCTTTCCATCCCGGAGGAGAAGGCCATGGAGGAATACATCAAAGAGGCCCTTGCACAAGGATACATCCGCCCGTCTACTTCCCCTGCTGCTTCGAGCTTCTTCTTTGTGGCAAAAAAGGACAGAGGCTTGAGGCCCTGCATCGACTACTGCTCATTAAACAAAATCACAGTCAAGTTCCGTTATCCCCTTCCTCTCGTCCCAGTGGCCCTGGAACATCTCCGTGGTGCCACTGTGTTCACGAAGTTGGACCTCCGCAGCGCGTACAACCTCATCCGGATACGCGAGGGGGACAAGTGGAAGACCGCCTTCATCATGCCCACCGGCCACTACGAGTACCTTGTAATGCCCTATGGCCTGGTCAACGCCCCCTCCGTATTCCAGGACTTCATACATGAGGTGCTCCGGGAGTTCCTCCACAAGTTCATGCTGGTTTATATTGACGACATCTTGATATACTCCCGGAGCCTGGCCGAACATCGCCACCACGTTGCGGAGGTCCTCCAACGGCTTCGTCAATTCCATCTCTTCCTAAAAGCAGAAAAGTGCTCATTCCACCAGTCTTCAGTCCACTTCCTCGGATATATCATCGATCACAGTGGCATCCGGATGGACAAGGGAAAGGTGGATGCCATCAAGACCTGGCCTATTCCAACACCCATCAAATAACTCCAACGCTTCCTCAGCTTCGCAAACTTTTATCGACGGTTTATCAAGAATTACAGTTCCATCACCCATCCACTCACCAACCTGCTCCGTAACCAGCCCAAGTCTCTGTCCTGGACACCAGCTGCCACCAACGCCTTCGAAAGCCTCAAGGAAGCCTTCACCACCGCTCACCTCCTCGTCCACCCTAATCCAGAGCTCCCTTTCGTTGTGGAAGTGGACGCTTCAACCACAGGAGTGGGAGCTGTCCTGTCTCAGCAGCAGGGGACACCAAGTAGGCTCCATCCATGTGCCTTCTTCTCCCGCAAGCTAAACCCGGCGGAGGTCAACTACGACATAGGAAACAGAGAACTCCTAGCCATGAAGTTGGCTCTAGAAGAGTGGAGGCATTGGCTGGAGGGAGCCAAACATCAGTTCCTCGTGCTAACAGACCATAAGAACCTTGAATATTTACGAGCTGCCAAAAGGTTAAACCCCAGACAAGCACGCTGGGCCCTGTTCTTCTCCCGGTTTGACTTTACCATCTCCTATCGCCCTGGGTCTCTCGCCTTCATTCTCCTGAAGAAACCATCACTGAACCTGAATCCATCCTTCCAAGCTCCATCATCGTGAGTCCCATCTCCTGGTCGGAGGAGACCATCCCCTCCTCCAATGCCTCCGCTAACCCTCCGCTGGGTTGCCCACCTGGCTTGCTGTACATCACTCGAGCACGACGCACTCCACTGATTCACACAGCCCACTCGTCACTTGGCACTGGCCACCCGGGGGTCAATGAAACCCTATCATTGCTAAGGGAACGCTTCTGGTGGCCGAGTATGGCATCCGACGTCAGAAGGTATGTGCAGGGCTGCAGGGAGTGCGCCATTTCCAAGAGCCCATTCCATCTTCCATCCGGCAAGCTCCATCCTCTGCCCGTTCCTAACCGACCATGGTCACACCTAGGAGTGGACTTCGTAACCGATCTGCCCACATCCGAGGGTTGTACCTGCATCCTAGTCTCATCGATCGATTCTCCAAGTCATGTCGCCTAATTCCACTAAGAGGTTTGCCCACTGCCATGGAGACAGCGGAACTAATGTTCAATCACGTGTTCAGGTACTTCGGATTACCAGAGGATATCGTCTCGGACAGAGGACCCCAGTTCATCTCCCGGGTATGAAAGGCCTTCCACTCGCTCCTAGGTGTGACCGTCAGTCTATCGTCTGGCTACCATCCACAGTCGAACGGGCAGACGGAAAGAAAGATGCAGGAGATCGGCCGCTTCCTCCGTACCTTCTGCCACGACCACCAGGACTCTTGGAACCAGTATTTGGGTTGGGCCGAGTACGCACAGAACTCCCTGCGTCAGCCATCCACAGGACTCACTCCATTCCAGTGCGTGCTCGGATACCAACCCCCACTGTTCCCGTGGACCGGGGAACCATCGGACGTCCCAGCTGTGGATTACTGGTTCCGAGAGATCGAGAGGGTCTGGGACTCAGCACACCACCACCTGCAGCGAGCCCTGCGCTGATGCAGGATGACGGCCGACCTTCGTCGCTCCCACCTACCAACCTGGACAGAAGGTCTGGCTGTCCACATGAGACATCCGACTGCGTCTGCCCTGCAAGAAGCTGAGTCCCAGGTTTATTGGCCCATTCACAATCATCAAGCAGATCAACCCGGTTACCTATCAGCTTCAACTACCCTCACAGTGTCGTATACATCCCACCTTCCACGTATCTCTCCTCTCAAACCTCACCATCCCTCTGTTCCTCTCTCCACAGGGCCTGACGTGGCAGCCGCTGAACCCCCCCTTCCACTCATCGTGGAAGACAGAGCTGCTTACGAGGTACATGACATCTTGGACTCCCGGCGCCGTGGTGGCCAGCTGGAATACCTGGTGGACTGGGAGGGATATGGCCCTGAAGAGCGCTCTTGGGTCCCCAGGAACAACATCCTTGATCCCAACCTACTACTTATTTTCCACGCCAATCACCCTGACAGACCTGCCCCACGTGCAAGAGGACGGCCACCTCGACGCCGGGGTCCTCGGCCCTCAGGAGCAGGCCGTGGAGGGGGGGGTACTGTCACAGACACGTCAGGCTCCACCGCTCACCAATCACAGCGCACCCAGTCACCAGAGTACTGATCACCGACACCTGCACCTCATTAAGTACCTCATCACTTCTAGCATAAAGAGCACTCACACACACTACTTGATGTCCGGTCTTGTTTGCATTAACTTACCTGTATGCTTACCTTAAGGACTCCCAGTGATCTACTTACCTGTCTCCAGTATTCTCCTCGTGTGTTATCTCCTCTCTGTGTGAGTGCTCCTCGTCTCCAGCATCTCCATCGTCTCCATCGTCTCCATCTCCAAGTTCGACTCCACCTGAAACCACAAAGGACTCCATCTTCACTCTGCACTTCAAGAACCTGCACTGCTTCACGTATCACTCACCTGCACTTCTGCCTTAACTCATACTGGTTCTCAATAAAGCTCCATCTCCTGTTAAAGACTGTCTCTGTCCCTTCTGTACTGTAACATACATCTAATTCCACTAGGTGGCGACAACTGACTGTTAAAAAATGTATTTGTCATTGAATCATTCATTCAAAAGAGATTCGTTCAAAAACAGTGATTCATCCAGCAATGAAACAAGTATTTATTAATGAGTCACTAAATTCATTAAAAACCATTTTATATAATTAATTCAAACTTTTCCTGCAATTAGCAAATTGTATTTTGTCAGAACCTCTAGTAAGATGTTATTTTGTTTGGTTGTATATTCAGAATCGTGGGAGAATCGTGATCTCTATTTGAAACCAAAAAATCATGATTCTCATTTTATCCAGAATCGTGCAGCTCTACTATTGTCTATTCCCTCTGTTAATAAACGTTTGTTGCAATCTAGTTTGTTGTTCAAACTGTTTTCCCACATATAGCTACAGCCTCATCCCACGTAAATGTTGCGTTTCATCCCATTTTCCATTCTCAAGCACATAACACTAATGGGTCAAAAACAATAACTGTTTTATGTGATGGGGCCAGTGAAAATTTACTATTGAATTAATTTAATAAAAAAATGAGAAACGAATCTGAAAATTGAATCGAAATCGAAAATTAAATCAAGAATCAATTGAATCGGATCAAGACATCTGAATCGATACCCAGCCCTGTTTGTCAAGTGTTTGTCATGTTCTGGTTTCTACAGAGGAGAAATCCCCCTTTATTTGAAAGAAATACAGATTTGACATTATCCTGATGATTATCAATATCCACTGATATGAAATATATGTCCCCCAGCTCTAGTTTAATTCATTTAATGATTCAGTTCTTTGTTGTGTTCATATTATCTTTGATGTTCACAGAGAACATCCCAAATAACAAGACTGATGTTCTCTCAAACTCATGAACAAACGTCTTTCCAATTAAAGCATCTGCTAAATGCATCAATGTAATATTAATGTAATGTTCCCAGTGTTTCCATATACAGGGAAGATGTCAGACTTTGAGACGAGGAAGAGGAAGAGATCTTCATCTCCAGATCCCAGCTGTGTGTCTCTGAAGAGCAATCACTCCATGGGTCCTCCTCCTGAATTCAGAGATGGAGCAGTGACCTCTGACCCCAGGTGAGACACTGTCCTGTACTGGAGACAATAGACTGACTTACACAACAGCAGTTGAATTAATTATATTATGGTAATTACAGTGTAAAGATATGAATTATTATTATATCTCAGTTTCTTCAGGAAGAGATCTTCATCTCCAGATCCCAGCTGTGTGTCTCTGAAGAGCAATCACTCCATGGGTCCTCCTCCTGAATTCAGTGATGGAGCAGTGACCTCTGACCCCAGGTGAGACACTGTCCTGTACTGGAGACAATAGACTGACTTACAGCAGCATTTGAATTAATTATTTTATGTTAATTACAGTGTAAAGATGTATATGAATTATTATATATATATATCAGTATCTTCAGGAAGAGATCTTCATCTCCAGATCCCAGCTGTGTGTCTCTGAAGAGCAATCACTCCATGGGTCCTCCTCCTGAATTCAGTGATGGACCAGTGACCTCTGACCCCAGGTGATTATCACCATTTAGTGAGATGTTAAATCTGAGCATAAGTCATATTTTATTATTACAGCTATAAAGCAGCTCTACAGAAGACAGTCGTGTCATTATTCAGCTCAGTTCAGTTCATGTTTTGTTCTCATCTGTTAGTTTAGCGCCGTCATATAAATTATATTTCTGAATATTTAGTGTCTGAATATTTAGTGTCAAGTAATGAAGTCAAAACTAGGACAGGAATCTAAGAGACCAAAACTTCTACATAAGAGTCCAAAACAGACAAATATAAGAAGCAGCACATTTCAGATGATAGAAAATGTGACTTAAATTCCAGAAAATATGTTAAAGTTTAATGTAAATATGTGGAATATAACAGGAGTCTGTTAAACTGACACTTCTCTCTTAAATGTGTTGCTGTTCCTTGCATGATTTATTGATGAACATGTTTTTATGTTTGTATTTTGTTTCCAATCAGAGATGATCAGACTGGAGACCAGGATTCTCCTCAAGCAGTAGATGATGAACTCCAGAGAGTCAAAGAGCAGCACAAAACCAGCATGAAGAACAAGTATGAGAGATTATTTGAGGGACTGAACCTCCAGGAGAATGAAACCCTCCTGAACAGGATCTACACACAGCTCTACATCATAGAGGGAGAGAGTGAAGGAGTGAATGAAGAACATGAAGTTTTCCCGATGGAGAAAACAGCCAGAACACAACACTCACAAGACACTCCAATCTACTGCAATGACATCTTTAAAGCCTCACCTGAACCAGGACGTGAGGAGAAACACCAGATCAAGACTGTTCTTACTAAAGGCATCGCTGGAATCGGAAAAACCGTCTCTGTGCAGAAGTTCATTCTGGACTGGGCTGAGGGAAAAGACAATCAGGATGTAGATTTCATGTTTGTGCTTCCATTTCGAGAGCTGAACTTGATCCGAGATCATCAGTACAGTCTTCACAGACTTCTGCTGGACTTTCATCCTGAACTTCAAGATCTGGACTCAAAGATTTATGAGGAGTGTAAAGTTGGTGTTCATCTTTGATGGTCTGGATGAAAGCAGAATCACACTGATGTTTTCAGATGCTCAGAAAGTTTCTGATGTGACTGAAACTTCATCAGTGGGTGTGTTGATGTCAAAGCTCATGACAGGAGAGCTGCTTCCCTCTGCTCTCATCTGGATCACCTCCAGACCAGCAGCAGTCAATCAGATCCCCTCCAAATACATCAACCGTCTGACAGAGGTTCAGGGATTCAATGATCCTCAGAAGGAGGAATATTTCAGGAAGAGAATCAGTGACGAGCATCAAGCCAGCAGAATCATCTCACACATCAGAAGAGCAAGAAGCCTCCACATCATGTGCCACATACCCGTCTTCTGCTGGATCTCATCCACTGTGCTTCAGAAGCTCCTGAAAGAAGTTCTGAGAGCAGAAATCCCTCAAACTCTGACTGAAATGTACATCCACTTCCTGCTGATTCAGATCAACATGAGGAATCAGAAGTATGAAGAGAGAGATCCAGAGAAACTGCTGCAGTCCAACAGAGAAGTGATTGTGAAACTTGCTGAAGTGGCTTTCAGTCAGCTGATGAAGGGCAATGTGATGTTCTACGAGGAGGACCTGAGAGAGAGCGGCATAGACGTCACTGACGCCTCAGTGTATTCTGGGATTTGCACTGAGATCTTTAAGGAGGAATCTGTGATTCATCAGAGGAAAGTCTACAGCTTCATTCATCTGAGCTTTCAGGAGTTTCTCGCTGCTTTCTATCTGTTTTATTCACATGTGATCAAAACCAAGAAACCACTGGAGGAATTCATATTTTACAGATCTGATAAAGTCTCTCTGGATGATGAAGACTTTCTGGATGATAAAGACTCTCTGTATGATCTACTAAAATCAGCAGTAGATAAAGCCCTCAGGAGTACGAATGGACAGCTGGATCTGTTCCTGCGGTTCCTGCTGGGCATCTCACTAGAGTCCAATCAGAGACTCTTACAGGAACTACTGACACACACAGAGAACAGCTCATTGAGCATCAGGAGAACCACACAGTACATTCAGCAAAAGATCAAAGATGAAGATCTCTCCACTGAAAGATCCATCAATCTGTTCCTCTGTCTGCTGGAAGTCAAAGATCAGTCTCTGTCCAGAGAGATTCGGGAGTTTGTGAAATCAGACAAACACTCAGAGATGAATCTCTCTCCGTCTCACTGCTCAACAATCTCCTACATGATTCAGATGTCAGAGGAGCCGCTGGATGAGCTGAACCCCATGAAATACAACACATCAGCTGAGGGGAGAAGAAGACTGATACCAGCTGTGATCAACTGCAGAAAAGCTCTGTGAGTGTTAATCATTAACTAAAGTATCATATTTAATAATGAATCTGATACCTTTAAAATAAATGTTCCTAAATGAGAGATTTTCTCCTCAATAACAGAATCTTAAAGGGTCACGACTCTTTAATACAGTAGATAGTCACTAAAACGCCTGTTACCGCCGCAGGTAAACACAACACAGTCACGTGTGAAACTCGCTGGTGAAATCACCACCAGGTGGCGCAAAGGGACGGTCGACACCATTGATCAGTATAGCTGGAATTGAGACTTTCACTTGTGAATGAGATAAAATGACATAAATTACTGCTAATATATAGCAATAACATATATTATGAAATCTTCAGTAATTGTTCATCATAAATGCTTAATGTTCAGCTATTTGACGACTGTTACAGTGAACTATTACAGTGACGGCTGTGCTTGAAGTGTGCTTACTTTTTACTGTACAGCACTAGCCAGTGTTTTACATTATTATATATTTAAACAGGTGTGATTATGCCTTAAATAAATGAAACAATAGAGAAGGTGGATTACTGTGAATGGGAATATTATGAGTGATAAAGGTCTAGTTTTCTAACACATATTTACTCTGTCAGCATTGAGACTACATTAATGTCAAAATAAAAGATTTAACTTACATTTCAACAGGTCGCACACGTACATGAATTAGTCACACATAAAAATATCTGCCAATGAGGGAAGAAAAATAATCTTAATTTAAATGGACAACAAGATTATTTTTCTTGCCCTTTGGCAATTTTTAGGGCCCGAGCACAGATGGTTTGAGGACCCTATTGGAATTGCTCCAATAATTATTATAATTATTAGGGCCCGAGCA
Source organism: Culter alburnus (assembly GCA_028476615.1). Classification (NCBI taxonomy): domain Eukaryota; kingdom Metazoa; phylum Chordata; class Actinopteri; order Cypriniformes; family Xenocyprididae; genus Culter; species Culter alburnus. The sequence continues at coordinate 24,717 of JAOTNS010003128.1, read as the reverse complement.
CCGATGGTGTGAGGACCCTATTGGAATTGCTCCGTTTATTATTATTATTAGGGCCCAAGCACCGAAGGTGCGAAGGCACCTTTTGTAATCGTTAGTTTTCTTATTAGGGGCCAAGCACCAAAGGTGCGTAGGCACCTATTGTATCCGTTAGTTTTCTTATTATTAGGGGCCAAGCACCAAAGGTGCGAAGGCACCTATTGTAATCGTTAGTTTTTAGGGGCCAAGCACCGAAGGTGCGTAGGCACCTATTGTATCTTTTGGCGTTCTATTTTTTAATTATCAGGGGCCAAGCACCGAAGGTGCGTAGGCACCTATTGTATCTGTTAGTTTCTTCTTTTATTATTATTAGGGGCCAAGCACCGAAGGTGCGGAGGCACCTATTGTTATTGTTAGCGTTCTTTTTAGGGGCCAAGCACCGAAGATGCGTAGGCACCTATGGCGTTCCGTACGCTTATTATTAGGGGCCAAGCAACGAAGGTGCTTAGGCACCTATTGTAACTGTTGGTGTTCCGTACTCTTATTATTATTAGGGGCCAAGCACAGAAGGTGCGTAGGCACCTATTGTATCTGTTGCGTTCTATTTTTTAATTATTAGGGGCCAAGCACCGAAGGTGCGTAGGCACCTATTGTATCCGTTAGTTTTTAGGGGCCAAGCACCGAAGGTGCAGAGGCACCTATTGTATCTGTTGGCGTTCTTTTTTTTAGGGGCCAAGCTCCGAAGGTGCTTAGGCACCTATTGTATCTGTTGGCGTTCTTTTTATTTCGATTATTTGGGGCCAAGCACCGAAGGTGCGTAGGCACCTATTGTATCTGTTGGCGTTCTTTTTTTTTATTTTTATTTTCAATTATTCTTCTTCTTCCGCTCATGAGTCTATGGCAGCCTATAGAACCGTATGGTAAAAAGTTGTGAAATTTGGCACACAGTTAGAGGACAGACTGATCTGTGTCCGTAGCAAATTTGGAGTCTCTATCTCAATCCCTCTAGCGCCACCAGCTGTCCAAAGTTGCACTTATGTTTATGCTCATAACTTTAGAACCATAAGGGCTAGAAACAAAATTCAAGACGAATCGAATGCATCCTATGACGTCATTTTCCGTCGTTAAAAATTTTCCGCCATTCTGAATTTTCTGAAAAACCTACTTTTTCGAACTCCTCCTAGGCTGTTACTCCGATTTTCACGAAAATTGAACCAGATCATCTTCAGACCATGCTGACAAAAAGTTATGGAATTCAAGCTGAAAACCCACCTCAAACCATTTTCGAAAAACACGTGATCGAATTGTACGTAGTGTTTGCGAAAATAGAAGTAAGGCTGTATCTCTGCAACGCTTTATTGTATTCAGACCAAACTTGGAACCTGAGGCATCATGCAGTGTTTCGGCGCAGCGCCACTTGTGCGGAGATATGAAAAATGGCTATTTTTTCTTATAATTTCTGATGGGTTTGTCCAAAAATCATAAATTTGGTTTGTTGGATTCAGGGAATCATGCCGAGTCGAATGATATCCAATTTTCCCATATTGGCCATTTTAGCCGTCAGCGGTTTTGAATTTTGTGCTAAAATGCTGTATTTTACGAACGCATTAGCATATCGTTATGAAACTCGGTATGGGTCATCAGGACAATGCCCTAAAGGACCCTGAGAAGATTCGGCACTGCGCCACCTTGTGGTCAAAAGTTATAACAAAATTTACAAAAATGCTAATAACTTTTGACTATATTAAAAACCTACTTTTTCGAACTCCTCCTAGACCGTTGCTCCGATTTTCACCAAAATGGAACCATATCATCTTCAGACAATGCCAACAAAAAGTTATGGATTTCAAGTCGATACGTTAAACAGTTTTCGTATACTGGAGCAATGATTTTGAGGCATGATGCAAAACCCAGTCTTGAAGCTGTATCTCTGCAATGCTTTGACATATTGACACCAAACTTTCCAAGTGTCATTGTCACCTCACTCTGACCATACCACAACAATTTGGACACAGCGCCACCTATTGGTCGAAAGTGATGAACCAGTAAATCCTAATTTTTGATCATTTTTTCAGCTCTTTTGCCTAAAATGATCTTAATAGGTCTTTAATTGCTCACTGTTGCAGTTAGTCTGATGCTCCCAGCCGTGTTGGCTTGCTTCTCGTGCCGCTTTTGTGCTTGGCCCCGTAATTGCTGCTTGCAGCTATATTTCTTCTTCTTCTTCTTCTTCCGCTCTTGAAGTCTATGGCAGCCCATAGAACTGCTTGCGGGAAAGTTGTGAAATTTGGCACACAGTTAGAGGACAGTCGGACCTTTGTCCATAGCAAATTTGGAGTCTATCCGATTCGATTGCACCATATGACGTATGATGAATTTGAGGCATGATGCAAAACACACTCTTGAAGCTGTATCTCTGCACTGCTTTATCATATTCAGACCAAACTTGGTACATGTCATCACAAGCATGACCTCGCGCAGCGCCACCTACTGGAGTGGAGATATGAAAAATGGCTATTTTTGCTTATACCTTCTGATGGGTTTGACCAAAAATCATAAATTTGGTCTTGTTAGATTCGGGGCATCATGTCGAGTCAAATGATATCCAATTTTTTCAGCCATTTTTCAGCCATTTGTCAGCCATTTTGAATTTTGTGCTAAAACGCTGTATTTTACCACCACATTAGCATATCGATATCTAGACCGTTGCTCCGTTTTTCACCAAAATCAAACTGTATCATCTTCAGACCATGCCGACAAAAAGTTATGGATTTCAAGTCGATGCGTCAAATCGTTTTCATATACCGGAGCAACGAATTTGAGGCATGATGCAAAACCCACTCTTGAAGCTGTATCTCTGCAATGCTTTGACATATTGACACCAAACTTTGCGGTTGTCATTGTCAACTCACTCTGACCATACCGCATGAATTTGGTCACAGCGCCACCTATTGGTGGAAAGTGATAAACCAGTAATTCTTTATTATTGGCTGTATATGTGATTTTTCAGTTCTTTTGCCTAAAATGATCCTAATAGGTCTTTAATTAGGGGCCAAGCACCGAAGGTGCGTAGGCACCTATTGTATCCGTTGGCGTTCTGAAGTCTATGGCAGCCCATAGAACCGCTTGCAGGAAAGTTGTGAAATTTGGCACACAGTTGGAGGACAGTCGGACCTTTGTCCATAGCAAATTTGGAGTCTCTAACTCAATTTCTCTAGCGCCACCAGCTGTCCAAAGTTGCACTTATGTTTAGGCTAATGACTTTTGAACCGTAAGGGCTAGAAACAAAATTCTTTTTTTTGATTCCTTGGGTCAAGACGAATCGATTGCACCCTATGACGTCATTTTCCGTCATGAAAATTTTTCCGCCATTTTGAATTTTCTGAAAAACCTACTTTTTCGAACTCCTCCTAGGCCGTTACTCCGATTTTCACGAAAATTGAATCAGATCATCTTCAGACCATGCCGACAAAAAGTTATGGAATTCAAGTCGATTCCTCAAACTGTTTTTGAAAAACACGCGAATGAATTGTACGTAGTGCTTGCGAAAATAGACTAAAGGCTATATCTCCACAACGCTTTATTGTACTCAGACCAAACTTGGTACCTGTCATGACCTGAGGCATCATGCAGTGTTTCGGCACAGCGCCACCTACTGGTCCAGAGATATGAAAAATTGATATTTTTGCTTATAACTTCTGATAGGTTTGTCCAAAAATCATAAATTTGGTCTCGTTGGATTCGGGGCATCATGCTGAGTCAAATGATATCCAATTTTCCCATATCGGACATTTTGGCCGTCGGCCATTTTGAATTTTGTGCTAAAATGCTGTATTTTACGAATGCATTAGCGTATCGTTATGAAAATCGGTATGGGTCATCAGGACAATGCCCTGAAGGAGCCTGAGATGTTTCAGCACTAACTTCTGATGCGTTTGACCAAAAATCATAAATTTGGTCTCGTTAGATTCGGGGCATCATGTCAAATCGAATGATATCCAATTTTCCCATATCAGCCATTTGTCCGTCGGCCATTTTGAATTTGTGCTAAAATGCTGTATTTTACGAACGCATTAACGTATTGTTACGAAAACTCGTATGGCTCCCTGCCGTGTTGGTGGGTGATGTGCGTTTTTGTGCTTGGCCCGTAATTGTGCTTGCAGCTATATTTATTATTATAATTATTATTTCATTCAAACAAAGAGCAAGTTGTAATCTCTCTTAACTTACAAGTTCTTCGAGGCCATGAAAGGATTTGTCCCCCTCCTCCGACAGGTTTTGGTCAATTTAAAATATGAGGAAAATGTCTCCTCTTGTGTATAAATCAGTGATAAAAGAGGAAGAAAAAAAGCTTCCTTTTCCCGCCGATGAAGGGAGAAGATCCTCAGGCCTCCTGGCTAGGCTCACTAAAACTGTCGTGGAAATTCTCAATACAAATCTGACTCACCACTGACAATTTAAACAACTCCTAGTTGTTAATATAATACTACAGTATTCGAGGTAATTCCCTGAATTCCTGAATACTTACAATACAATACAATACGTCCCTGAAGTATGGTGACGGTCCCGTCAAGAAGCTACTATCACTACCTCAGTCACACTTGGCTGTTACTTTTGTTGTCTTTTGAGCATAGAATCTTTAGTATTTCTATTTCTCAGTACCTCAATCACACTTTAGCTGTTACTTTTGTTGTCTTTTGAGCGTAGGATCTTCTATTTAGCTGCACAACATATACCTGACACAACTTCCAAGTTGTTCTTTGTAGAAATTAAGTTTTATTTACGGCCGGGAGGTCACTCTTCACAACAACAGAGTGAGTCTCCATGAATAGAAAGATACATGCACATTTAAGTCTTACAGTTGAGTAAAAATCAATGTCTTCATCACTGTGATTGTTATGGTGATTGGTTTGTAATGATATAAGCTAATCATATGATGGTCTTTGACCTGAGCATCCTTAGTCTGCATTTTCTGTACATTTCATGATGACATAAAATATTTCCATCACAATACAAACACTTAAATTACACTCACTGATGTTTTTAATATAAATAAAGTTTGAATTACATAATCATATTTCTACTCCAATTCGTTTTTTTTTTTTTTTTTTTTTTTTTTAAATATAATCATTTAAATCGCGGCTGTCATGACTGATTTATTCAGACATGCATTAAATATTGAAGAACATTAAAGATTATAATGAATATGTAACGGTGCATAGCTATATTTATCAGAATGTTGCTTTCTAGAGTTCACTTTTCTAGCTGACTAATGAGTTTATGGTCACTGAATATGTTTTCTGAGGTAAATGTGACATAACGTGACATTGTTTACAAGCTGTTTTATTGACGTCTTTCCGAGGTTGAAACACTGATTGAGCGATTACACGAGACATGATATGGATTTCAGTAAGTTGTACTGTATATTTTAACATACCTTCAGATTGTCACAGACACGTCAGGCTCCACCATGCACCAATCCCAACGCTCCCAATCACCGGAATACTAATCACCATCACCTGCAGATCATTATCCTCTTCATCACCACCAGTATAAAGAGCACTCACACCCTGCACTCACTGTCCGGTCTCGTTGAGCAATACTTACCTGTATGCTTACCTCAAGGACTCCCCACTCGCTACTTACCTGTCTCCTTTGCATCCCGATCTCCCAGTGTGTTCCTCGTCTGTGTGTGAGTGCTCCTACGTCTCCTACGTTCTCCAGCTCTGTCAAGTTAAAGGACTCTTTCATCTGCAATTACAAAAGGACCATAACTATCACCAGTCATCACCATTATTTACCTGTTCACTCCTACTTTACCATATCTGCTCTCTGGTTTATAATAAAGACTGCTTACCTGCTTTACATCTGTGTCCGACCCCTCTGTATCATAACAGAAGACCGGACCATAACAGCTAAACCAGTATGAGCCAACAGGATCCCTTCCAAGCACTTGTGGATGCGCTACGCCGCACTCTCACCATCAATCCACCAACGCCATCCACAACCACCTCTCCTTCACCGGCACCTGCAGTCACCACCGTCAACACAGCCCCATCTCCTTCTCCACCTGTGTACGCCAGTCCCATGGCCAAACCAGCGCCCTATTCAGGATCGGCGGAGGACTGCAGCGGTTTCCTGCTGCAGTGTGAACTGGTCCTGGAGATGCAGCCGCACCTGTACCCGAACGACACAGCCAAAATAGCGTTCCTCATTTCCCAACTCAGCGGCAAAAGCATTAAAATGGGCTGATTCCATCTGGTCACAACATGGCACTATAACTCAGTCATACTCAGCCTTTATTTCCCACTTCCGGGAGGTTTTCGGGAAACCCATCATTGACTCGTCTGCTGGTGAGAAACTTTATAATTTAAAACAAGGTTCCATGTCTATTTATGATTATGCTTTGCAATTCAGAACGCTGGCTGCCGTAAGTGGATGGAATGAACAAGCTTTGATCACGACCTACCACCAAGGATTGGAGCCTTGGGTGCAGCTGCATCTCGCTGCATACAAGGATTCCATCGGCCTAGAAAAATTCATCCAGCTCTCCATCCGCTGCGGCACTCGTATGCAAGCGTGTCTACAAGAACACAAGGGCCAGTCATTCTCCACCTCACTCCTCTGCTGGTCCGAACCCGTCAGCTCTGACCCTGAACCTCTGCCTGTACTGTGGTACACCGGGGCATGTCATCTCTGCATGCCCCACACGACCACCTTGTCCCATGGTGAGTGCCATTCTTCCTTCAACTCAGAAAATGAAACCACTCACCACTGTTGTCAATCTTACTGCTGCTGATACTTCACTTACAGTGGTGGCGCTCCTCGACTCAGGGTCAGCCGACAACTTCATCTCCGGCGCCCTCTGCCGGCAACTCAGCCTCAAGACCTCTCCGTCTCCGACTATCTACCAGATCAGCTCCATAACTGGAAAACCGCTCAGCCGTAAGCAAGTCCACTGTGTGGTAGGACCCATTCAACTGCAAGTCGGACTTCTTCACATCGAAGACATTCATCTGCTGGTTCTGGAGGATTCCACCGCTGACGTGGTTCTAGGGCGGCCCTGGTTGGAGCAGCATAACCCCACCATCTCCTGGAAGACTGGCGAAATCCTGAAGTGGGGCGAAGCCTGTTTCTCACACTGCATCTCTGAACTTCCCATTCCACGAACTCCTTCCAAACAACTTCCAGTCTGTGCAACTTCCATCGAGAGTCCAGTTGAGAAACGCTCCATCGACATCCCCGAGTGCTACGCCCCCTTCAGTGATGTCTTCTGCCCCCAGAGAGTTTCTAAGCTGCCTCCACACCGGCCATGGGACTGTGCCATCGATCTGCTTCCGGGTGAACCAGTGCCGAAGGGTAAGATTTACCCTCTGTCCACCCGGAGGAGAAGGCCATGGAGGAGTACATCAAGGAGGCCCTCGATCAAGGATATGTTCGTCCATCAACGTCCCCTGCTGCATCCAGCTTTTTCTTTGTGGCAAAGAAGGACGGAGGCTTGAGGCCCTGCATAGATTACCGCTCTCTCAACAAAATTACAGTGAAGTTCCGTTACCCCCTTCCTCTCGTCCCGGCGGCCCTGGAACATCTCCGTGGTGCCACTGTGTTCACGAAGCTGGACCTCCGCAGCACGTATAACCTCATCCGGATACGCGAGGGGGGCGAGTGGAAGACCGCCTTCATCACGCCCACCGGCCACTACGAGTACCTCGTCATGCCGTATGGTCTGGTCAACGCCCCCTCCGTATTGCAGGATTTCATCCATGAGGTGCTCCGGGAGTTCCTCAACCGATTCGTACTGGCGTACATCGATGACATCCTCATATACTCCCGGAGCCTGGGCCGAACATCGCCAACACGTGTGGAGGTCCTCACCCGTCTTCGACAGTTCCATCTCTTCCTGAAACCCGAGAAATGCTCTTTCCATCAACCATCTGTACACTTTCTTGGGTATGTCATTGCATCCGGATGGACGAGAGGAAGGTGGAATCCATCACCAACTGGCCAGAGCCTACCCATCAAAGAACTTCAAAGATTCCTGGGATTTGCTAACTTTTACCACCGCTTCATCAAGAATTACAGCTCCATTACTCATCCTCTCACAAGTCTCCTATGCCACCAGCCCAAGTCTCTGTCCTGGACTCCAGCTGCCACCAATGCTTTCAACCTCCTAAGGAAGCCTTCACCACCGCTCCCCTCCTCGTCCACCCCGATCCAGAGCTGCCCTTCATCGTGGAGGTGGACGCCTCCACCACCGGAGTGGGAGCGGTGCTGTCCCAGCAGCAGGGGACCCCAAGCAAACTCCATCCATGTGCCTTCTTCTCAAGCTCAACCCGGCGGAAGTCAACTACGACATCGGTGACAGAGAGCTTCTTGCTGTGAAGCTAGCCCTGGAAGAGTGGAGGCATTGGTTGGAGGGAGCTAAACGCCCTTTCCTGGTACTAACCGATCACAAGAACCTAGAATATCTCCGTGCTGCCAAGAGACTTAACCCAAGACAAGCCCACTGGGCCATGTTCTTCTCCCACTTTCACTTTACCATCTCCTACCGCCCTGGGTCAAAAAATGTGAAAGCTGACGCTCTCTCCCGTCTCCATGCTGAAGAACCTGAACCGATCATTCCAAGTTCCCTCATCGTAAGTCCCATCATGTGGTCGGAAGAGACCATTCCCTCCTCCAATGCCTCCACGAATCCTCCGCCGGGTTGCCCACCAGGCTTGCTTTTCATCACCCGGTTACGACGCACTCCAACCATCCACTCAGCCCACATGTCACTTGGCACTGGTCACACAAGAATGCTTCTGGTGGCCAAACATGGCGGCAGACGTCAGAAGGTACATGCAGGGCTGCAGGGAGTGTGCCATCTCCAAGAGCTCACGTCATCTACCGGCCGGCAAGCTCCTTCCTCTGCCTGTTCCAAGTCGACCCTGGTCACACCTAGGAGTAGATTTCATCACCGACCTCCCAGCATCTGATGGATACACCTGCATTCTGGTAATCATCAACCGCTTCTCCAAGTCATGTCGACTAATCCCTCTGAAAGGACTAACCACTGCCATGGAAACGGCTGAACTGTTATTCAACTATGTGTTCCGGTACTTCGGGATTCCTGAGGATATTGTTTCCGATAGAGGACCACAGTTCATTTCTCGTGTCTGGAAGGCCTTCCACTCGCTCCTAGGTGTGGCCGTCAGTTTAACATCTGGATACCACCCACAGTCGGACGGGCAGAGGGAAACGAAAATCCAGGAGTTCGGCCGCTTCCTCCGTACCTTCTGTCATGACCACCAGAACTCTTGGAACCAGTACTTGGGTTGGGCCGAGTACGCACAGAACTCCCTACGTCAACCAACTACAGGACTTCACTCCATTCCAGTGCGTACTCAGATACCAACCCCCACTGTTCCCCTGGAATGGGGAACCCTCCAACGTACCAGCTGTGGATTACTGGTTCCGAGAGAGCGAGAGGGTCTGGGACTCAGCACACCACCAGCTGCAATAAGCCCTGCGCAGACGCAGACTGACAGCCGACCTTCGCCGTTCCGACACCCCAGTCTACCAGCCCGGGCAGAAGGTTTGGCTGTCAACAAGGGACATCAGACTGCGTCTGCCCTGCAGGAAGCTGAGTCCCAGGTTCATTGGCCCATTCACCATCATCAAGCAGATCAACGCGGTCACCTATCAGCTCCAACTCCCACCAGGTTACCGCATTCACCCCACATTCCATGTTTCCTTACTTCCTCACCACCCTTCTGTCTCCACTTCCACAAGGCCTGACGTGACAGCCGCCGAACCCCCCCTTCCACTCATCCTGGAGGACGGCGCAGCATACGAGGTACACGAGATCTTGGACTCCCGACGCCGTGGTGGTCAATTGGAGTACCTCGTAGACTGGGAAGGCTATGGCCCTGAAGAGCGTTCCTGGGTCCCAAGAAACGACATCCTCGACCCCAACCTGCTTCAAGACTTCCACACTAACCACTCTGACAGACCTGCCCCGCGTGGAAGAGGATGACCACCACGACGCCGGGGTCCTCGGCCCTCAGGAGCGGGCCGTGGAGGGGGGGGTACTGTCACAGACACGTCAGGCTCCACCATGCACCAATCCCAATGCTCCCAATCACCGGAATACTAATCACCGTCACCTGCACATCATTATCCCCTTCATCACCACCAGTATAAAGAGCACTCACACCCTGCACTCACTGTCCGGTCTCGTTGAGCAATACTTAACTGTATGCTTACCTCAAGGACTCCCCGCTCGCTACTTACCTGTCTCCTGTGCATCCCGATCTCCCAGTGTGTTCCTCGTCTGTGTGTGAGTGCTCCTACGTCTCCTACGTTCTCCAGCTCCGTCAAGTTAAAGGACTCTTTCATCTGCAATTACAAAAGGATTGTAACTATCACCAGTCATCACCATTATTCACCTGTTCACTCCTGCTTTACCATATCTGCTCTCTGGTTTATAATAAAGACTGCTTACCTGCTTTACATCTGTGTCCGACCCCTCTGTATCATAACACAGATGTTCATGCATGTTTATTTCGCGCTGTAACTGGTATTAAAGCGGAGGAGAGGATGATCACATGCTTCTCTTTAACTGAGGTGCTAAAGCGATCTGTCACGTCACATTAAACAGTGCCAAAACGGTATTTATCTTTTGAATCTCATAATAAGATGGACGCCATTTGAAATCTGAGACTTTGCTTCATATCAAAAGTAACAAAGCACAAAGATTATTGCGATTTATTGGATTAATTGCGATTGGGAGGCGCTACATATTCTGCTCATTCATCTAGTGAGAACCGTTGCTTCACCGCTACTACCGATGTGTCTCTCATTGAACTAGAGACTTGTGCTTTGTGCGTCCAGTGTAAAACTGTCTCTATGTGGAAGTAGGCTACTGCCGGCCCAATTTATCAGTGGCACACGGGAATTCTCCTGAATCTTCCAGGAGAAATTATTCTTTACTATATAATACAGCGTTTGGGTTTGCAGTGGTTGCATGCTGATTTTTCTGATTCAAAATTTCGAAAACATGCTTGTACATGCTTTTATTTTAGTGCAAGTTTATTAATAAACCAATAAACAAAACCTCCAGTCTTTCACATGCATCTCACAGATGGAGTTTAATTGTGAGTGTGAAGTGGGGGCGGCACGACGGTGTTTTGCCTAGAGCGTCAGTTGAGCTTGTGCCGCCTTTAGAATAGGTTATTATGAAATCCTGCTGACAGTGCTGTTTTCAGTCTTTTACAGTGAGTAGTGAATCTGACTCACATCTCATCAGTGCCTCATTGAAACACGTTTTTAAAAAAGTTTATTGTGTGTAATAATGTGTATTTTGCCCAATTAATTTCTATGCGCTTGTGAGAAAACTATACTTTAAATATTAATGCAATCACTCATAGACATATATTAATTTCCACAGAGCTGTAAGTTCATAGATGATGATTAATAGTGAAATAAATAGTAAATGTTAATATCACTTTGGGACTTTTAAACAAGCACTTAAAAGAGCTTAAAGCTACAGCTAAGTTTTGCCTCTCTGCACCATCTCTGTTTAAAAACCTGTAATTGCAGTGATTTGTGGAATTATCATCTTTACGTGGGTTGGGCTTCGGCACGGCTCCTCAGCGGATGAATCTAATGTTTTGAGGAGCAGCTGCAGCTGTGTGGGGGGGCAGTCAGGAGTATTGGCAACACACCCGTGGATCTTCACTGTACATCGCAATTACTGATTCAACGTCTTGTATGTGTCCAAAAATAAGAAGTTTCACCAGAAAATGTATCTGAAGAAGTAACATGTCATCCACTTTTGTTCTGACAAACTCAAAAAAAGTTTTACAATAAACCACATCAACTTCCGGGTCGAGAACGCTGTGCGCGTCTGTGCTGCCGCTTCGCACCTGGACTGTTTGTTTGTATGTTTTTGCTACATGTTTTTCCACTGTTCTGTTCGGATTATTTTTGTCAGTATTGGATTACTCAATTTCTCACTGCTGATCTTTAAACTGGACTATTGTCATTTTCAAACTCCTGTTGTCCGTGAGCTTGCCGCCGCCGGGCTGCTGCGAGCCCTCTACCCGCTAACGTCCCCACCACTTTCGGCTCTTCTTGGTGAGTCACGCTCTCTCAGTCGGTTGCGCTGTTCGTTTAATCGCTTGCTTCTGGGTGTGTTATCTCCTATTTAGTTTGCTATTTTTGGTGAGTGCCGTTCAGGGTCTGGCTAACGTGGTTTTTGCCTGTGATCGGCTCGCATTTGCTTAGTACTAACATGCCTCGGGCAAAACTTTTTCTTTTTCTTTTCTTCTCTTATCTGTCTCATTTTTTTCACTTCCAAATGGATATTGGATATTTACCATCGCAGCTAAGGGCCTTGAACTGCCACCTGCGTCTCGATTCTGTGACGTATGAATGCTGCCGGAGTCTAGGGATTCTCCGGCGCCCTCGATACATACACGCTCGCGGCGTGTCTTCAGCAGTACCTATTGCTCTAAGCCTGATACCCCTCCGTGCATTTGGACTAATCAGAGATCGTCGTCCATGCCCAGACAGTACCCGCCGGCAATACTACACATCGCTCTTTAATTTATCTCACTGATGCCAACAACATACCGCTAACTTGAATTCCCTGCATCGTCATTTTGCGCTTCTGAACTGTCGATCAATATCGGACAAAGCCCCTTATCTCAATGAAATTATCACTGACAATAAGCGTGACATTTTCTTCTCACTGAAACTTGGCAAGTTCCGGATCATTTTCTGCAGTGAATCTCTCGCACCTGAAGGATATCAATATCTGTCCAGACCTCGTCTGCATAGTAAAGGGGGTGGTCTGGCTGTCAGTTACCGGGACAATCTCCGTCTCACGCAACTTCATTTTCATGATACCAATTCATTTGATATATGGTATTAAAAGCTGACTCTCTTATAATTATCCTGCTGTATCGTCCTCCTAAAGCCCTGTCCAACTTTTTTCTGAATCAGTGAACTTAAACCCTTGCCTGTTCATTGTCCTTCCATTCTCCTGCTTGGTGACTTCAATATTCATGTCGATACTGTTTGTTCTAACACTAATCAATTAATGTCTGTTTTTGAATGTTTTAATCTGATCAGCATGTTCATTCCTACCCATACTCGTGGTCATATCCTTGATCTGATATGTACATCAAGGGTTGATATCTGTTCCATCTCTTCTTCTGATACTGGTATCTCTGATCACAAACTTCTTGATTTTAGCTTAAGTCTGCCTATGCGTAAGAAATGCCTTAAAACTGTTATTCATACCGCAATCTGAAAGCTATTGATACTGCATCATTCTGTACCTCTATTGTTTCTTCAAACCTCTCAGATGTCTTTGATTCTTCTCCCTCCATGATATTATCTAACTATCACTCCATAATTTCTGAAACTTACAGCAGCATGCTCCTATTAAGACCAAGTGTCCCTTCCACACGCTCTTCTCCTTGGTATACCCCTGAGCTCCGTATTCTCAAAGCTACTGGTAGAAGGCTTGAGCGTCTCTATAGAAAAACCGGTTACTGTACATTATTAGCCTTTCTCGATCATCTCAAATATACAAATCTGCTCTATCTCAGCTTGCTCTAGTTTTGTCTCTGCCACAATTAATAAATCAAGTAACAGGCCAAAGCATATCAATACAATAAATAGCTCACTAAACCTCCACCTCAGGATTCCCTAGCTTCTAATGAGCTTTGCTGTTCTTTTCTGGACTATTTGCTTGAAAAGACAGATGCCGTCCACCAATGCTTCTCTACTGATACAAAGCTCAACTATCCACCAAATATCCAGTCAAACTCTGTTGTTTTTCTTTGACAACCCATCTTCTGTCTCTAAGTTATCTTGAAATCCAACTCTTCTGTCAATTGATCTGCTCTACTTCTCTCCTGAAACTTTGCCATTCTTCCATCTCTGCACCTATCTCTCACTTCATCAATACATCTCTTACCTCTGCTTCATTTCCTCTGCCACTCAAAACTGCTGCAGTTAACCCTGTTCTCAAGAAACCCAGCCTTGACCCCTCTGTTCTATCTAATTACCGTCCTATTTCAAATATACCCTTCATAGCTAAATTACTGGAAAGCACTGTTGCCTCCCAACTCCAGTCTTTTCTAGTTGAAAATAATCTCTTCGATCCCTTTCAATCTGGTTTTCGCCCCCTCCATAGTACCGAAACTACACTTGTAAAGGTTGTGAATGATCTACTGCTTTCTGCTGATTCTGGTTTTCTGTCTATACTTCTGCTACTTGATCTCAGCTCTGCATTTGACACCGTCTCCCATGAATTACTTGTTTCTCGTCTCTCTGATTTGGGTATTTCTGGTTCTGCTCTTTCTTGTTTTCTTCCTATCTCTCTGACAGACAATTTACATCTCAGTTAAGGATTTTCGATCACCGACTGTCCCCCTGAAGAGAGGTGTTCCCAGGGATCCATTCTCGGGCCGTTATTATTCATAATTTACATCATACCACTTGGTCAGATTGCGGTCTTAACTATCATTTTTACGCTGATGACATTCAATTATACTCAATCTGCACACCTACTCTACCTCCCCAAACAGACAAAATCTCTGCTTGTGTTAAAGAAATAAAAAATTGTCTTAATTCAAATTTTCTAAAACTCAACATGGACAAAACTGAGATTATTTTCATTGGAACTCCCTCACTTACTAGCCATATTTCTACAAATCTCACCTGTGAAATAGATGGTTCTCATATCAAAACATCCAATACTGTTAAAAATTTAGGTGTAATCATTGACTCCACCCTTTCCTTTGTAGCGAAAATTAACTCAAAGGGGAAATATTAATAATTATTCATAACTCATTATGATTATTAATTATGATTAATTATGAATATGCAAATCCGTTAATCAGATTAACTGGACGTAGCTACATTAAAATTAACATTACAATCAGTTAACCTGTTCGTCCAGTGAACGCTCAGTGTTGATTGTTTATTAATTCTAAGAAATGTCAATTTCCAAGTTATGGAAATGTAATATTTCTTATTGTACTGTACTACTCAGAGCACGTAGTCCGGATCTATCACTTAAGAGGCAATTCATTAGCAGACGGAGCCAGAACCAAACGTGTATTGTGCACAATCTTTATTAACTAACTCACAAACACATAACTAAACTAACAAACACATAACATAACATACATAAAGGGTCACACACACACACACACACCGCAGTCAGAATGAGTAATGATAGTGTTGTACTGGAAGAGATGCTGTTACTAGAGCTACATGAAATGTCAAAGACAATCTGGAAAGGAATCATCAGTTTCTTCAGCAATAGCAACGGTACATCTTACAAATAATACTAAATCGCTATTTAGTGTTAAAATGTACGATACTTGCAAGATGCCCTTAGGCTGAGGAGCATCAGCTCTGCCATCTGAGGAGAGGTCTTGAGGATTCAGTCCGGAGTTTTTTATTGGTTGGCACATGGCGTTTGTAGGCCGAGGCCTACAGGCCTTGCAGGCCTCGCCTAGGCCGGCCGCAAGGACAGTCCGTTCGGTCGTTCAGGAGCAAGGAGAAAGAGAGGGAGTGGCACTATCCACTGACTTTTAACCTCTGGTCAAAGCCAACCTCTTAGGAATGATGGGGGTCAATGAGGATGTGGTATTTCCGGGTGACACACACCTCCCCTTGTTGGGGCTTTCATGACCGATTAAGATTAAACTGGCTGAGATTTGAAGAAGGACTATAAAAGATCCTTGTAATACTTATGTGTTGCGCAGGTATGGACATACCGCATACCAAACATTCAAATCTTCCCGCTGGGAACCCGTAGACACTAAACATGGCATGATTGAAGTACCTTGCATGTCATACCACGTAAAAATCATAAAACATGTAAATACAATGAGTACAATACAACAACAGTATAATGGGTACCATTTCCTGAGATTACCATTTCTTTTATAGAACAGTCTGTCTATAAGTTAGTGCAGTAACATCTGTGTTCTGTGTGGAACATGCAGGGGAAAATGCAGAGTTTCTGTGTCTCTTCTCTGTTCTCCATGCGGCAACCACATTCCTCAGCGCAATAAACTTGTAACTGAAAACTTCCGGGGGATGGGGACAGTCAAATCCCAGAGTGAGCTTAAAACTATTGGTGAACTAACAAATAATTGTGTCTGATTTGTCTCAGTCATTACATAATTCCCCCTTTTCGCTCATTGTTGTCTCTCTTATGGCAACAGTGAGCGATTGAAGGTGCAGAAAGATCAGACACATCACTGAACACAAGGCTGGAAGGCTGTGATGGGCCTGGTTGAATGTGTCTCCTGGAGTGGTGGTCGTTGATGCAGACCGTGGGCAAGCTAAGTTCTCTGAGCTGGTGCTGCAGGAATCAAGGCATCCAGTGCCTTGACGGTGTGTCACCTGTCACCCTAAAGTCAGTTAGTGCGGGCGAGACGTTTGCTGGTGGCAAGGTTCAGGTCTTTGATCTTGCTCAGCAGGTGTCGAGGTCGCAGGTGCCATGACAGTGTCACCGTCATTCGGACACCATGAAGCGGTGGTTGCAGGAAGAGTTTATGGGATTTGTAGTTGAAGAGTGTTTTCAGATGACCTAGGGTTGATGACAGAAGCGTTTGTTACCTTGCTCTCAGTCCAAAGGAGTCTGACGTTTGCTGTGTCCCTCTGCTCTGGTGGCAGCGCCGACTTGAGCAGGTCTGAGTTGTCTTGTGTGAGTGGTCAGAAGCTTGTGCTTCTGAGTACTTCTCAAGTAAGTACTGTTCATGGGGCTCCTTTACTAGCGTTAGAAGCTCCTACAGGTTCGATGCAGGCATGTCCAGTCGCCCTTGTGCTACCTGCTGTTGGAGATCATGCGGTGTCTGCAGGAAGAGGATATTTCCATCCATGGCTTCTCCTGTGGTAGGTCTGTGCCTGGGTCTGTCTGAATTAATCCTTCTCCTTCTGTAGCTTTAGAGGATTTCAGGAAATTGGCTGATAAGGTGTCAAGCAGAAGGCTTTGGCTCCCCTCTCTGTACCTCTGTGTGTGGCTGGGGGAGGTTCTTCTGCTGCAGGCAAGAGAGTCTCAGTTCTCTTTGGGCCATGTCAAGTTCATCTTTGGTGTTGTCCAGCTGCTGTGTCAGAGCTTCAGTCCCAGGTCTGGACACATCCAGAGGACGTTCACAGGTCCTGATCCTCTCATCTTGGTCCTAGAGTTCAGAATTTGCTATTTTTAACAGTGACTATTTGTGACAGAGTCCTTTTACCAAATCCTCTCTGGCAGCTGTCAGAGCCTTTGAAGTTTTGTGGATTTTCTTCTGTGCCTCTATTCTGTCAGAGTCCTTGTGTCTGTCCTGAGCCTCCATCTCTAGCTGGTCTATGTGGCTTTTAGCATGCGTTAGCTCCTTGTGAGTCTCTGTGATCTGGAGTTGGAGGGTGTTCACCTTCTGTTTCAAAACAGTGAGGTTGTGGGCCAGGAAGAAGTTGACTTCAGTCAGATCATCGTGATCATACCCCTGGTTTGAGTCATCTGCCTTTACTTCTCTTCCATCTTTGTCCAGTTGCTTTTGGCTCTGATGCTGTAAGTGATCAGCAGCCCTGGTTAGGAGGGTGTTCCTCACGACACATAGCCAGTCCTTTCGGTCTGCCATCTGGGCAGTTAGGCTGAGCATCTGCAACATTTAGGCATGCTTGTGGTGAGAGTAAGGGCAAGAGACTACTGCACGATCAAACAGAATTTAGGGCTAAAGGCACAGTGAGCAGCCAGGTGTATAAAATACAGCTAGGTTTAATAAACGACTTAAGATGGTTCTTAATGTCAAATTATTTATCAGAACGTACTGATGGCTCACAACGGGCTCAACCTCTGAACGAATGGAAGAGAGAAAGGGAGAGGAGGAGGAGAGCTTCCCATTGGATTGTGTCATTAGTGGTGCTCAAAATTATGCCATAGCAATCGTTCAGATTACTTTTGTAACTGGCTCAAAAATTTAGCAACTGTTGTAAATTAACAAAATCAAGAAGGAAAGTATGTCTAGATACTTGTGGTCCTATTGGGGAAATTAAACCACATGAGGGGAAAGGAAAAATGTAAGAGAATGTAGTAGAAATAATACTAATAAAAATTAATAGCGGATGGCTATTATGATTACAAATCAATACAAAGATTTAAAGAAGTGATTAATACAGCCGAATGACCTGGTATTGGGAATAGTCAATAGCACTAGTGATTAACAGCCGCAGCTGTTCAGAACCAAACCATTTGTGTTTTGAAGTTTAGTTTAGCGTGCTATTGACAAGTCTCAATAACTCCTAGAATTCTTCTTTAACTAAACAGTTTACATGTAATTACATTTAGATTTATTACCCTAGTAACTGCACATTTGGCTGAACAGTGTTCAGGGAGAAATGCACCTAAGTACAGATGAAATTATCTAAGAAGAATTCAAGGTAAGGGAAGTACTTCCTTTGACAAGTTGTTGTCATGAGAAGCAGTGCATGTCCGAGCGCTTCTACAGTTCATGAAGAATGTCTGCGCATTTGAAACGAGTTACGCATCAAGTTAAAAATAGAGTGCTTATACTTCAATAATTCAACCTTAAATTCAGTCAGATGCAAGTATGGTTTGACGTTTGTAAATTTTAATCATGTAAATTCTTCTCTCTACTTGAAACATCTTTTGACTAATTTAGAGAGTAGTTACCCAGATTTGATGCAAATCAAACTGGTCTAGGCGCGCAGAAACCTCGTCTTGTGAATAGATACTGATGTTTCTATTGGCCAATGAAACATAGTATGATCACCCGTGGTTATGCTTGTAGATGCAGCTAAAGTTTAGATGAATGAGTCTCTCTGACTATAATTTCTAAGGCCTTTGCTCTGTAGAAAGGATGCAGACATCTACATCTACATTCATATAACACTGTACTGAGATTTTTCATCAGAAACAGGTTTAGCAATTTCTGCAATGGTATTTCTTCAACCAAAGTAGAATAGTTACTGGTACAGTTTACATGCTGCTGAGCTGAGATTCCTTCGTCAGAAAGGCTTACGCTCTAATACTGAAATTTGGTTTTCTTCGCTAAAATCAGATTAACTTTACACTGATACCATTTGACTATTCAAATGTGGCAAGACTCTCTCTGTTACAGCAGAGGTGTCAATTCAAGCTATGGTTTTATCTGCATCTAGCAAGCCAGACCCACCGATCTACATGCGAATTGAACGTTGTGTCAAATGTCATTTCGGAGCTATACATTATTAAACACTCTTTTAGTTGGACGGGGGTTTAAGCGAGTGGCGTTAGGCCGTGCTAACTTAACCAGTTCAATCTAGTGTCATAGTGCCGTAGCTGGAGTTACTATTTCTTTTGACAAGTCGTCGTCATGGAAATCAGTGTACCGTGTGCTTTATGCATTATGCTAACTAGGAACCTTTGTAAAAGCTATGTGAAAGGCACTGTGTTTGCCGATCAAAGTCATTGGGGTCTTGAGAACCCCCTGCTGAGGGGCCTTGTGTGTTACAGGCCTTCTGTGTCAGGTCACATGAGTGGCACTGTGTAAGGGCAGGTTGTGCTGTCCAAAGGGGTGACTAGCCGTTGTAGGAGGCAAAGGTCCTGTTGGTGTCCTCCATTCATTCCAGGTTTGTCTGAGTCGGTGGCAGTAGCCTTGGGACTTTCAGATCTGCCCTGCTTGGTGTCGGGGGCAGCACTCAATCTGCATTCAGGCTTCTGGGTCTGAGAAATCTTTTATGCAGACTGGCTTCAGCTGCTGATAGTCTAATTGGAGTTTTTCTGGCTGTTAAGTCAAAACTCATTGTGAATCTGGTGGGGTGTGATCCAGAACAGAGAGCCTGTCTTGGTGGATCACACCAGTCAGGGACTTTGGAACAAAAGGGAATGTCTATTATGTTGGCATTGGTGCTGTGGTCTCCTAAGCTGCAGGCTCTGGCCCCTCCCCCCTTTGTGAAGGGTTGGGGGAGCTCTCGCTGCTGCTGCTGCTGCTGCTGCTGCGAAGTCCATCAGGTTACAGGTTCCTTGTGTGGTCCATTTGTAGTTGTTCGGGCTGTTTCAGTTCTTTTCGGGTCACAATGTGTTTGTCTCTCACGCCGCTGAATTGTGGAGTCAGTGTTTGACTTTCAGTTCTGTATGCGGGTGGCCTTCAAGGGCCTTAGCTTTAGTGTCTCTTTAAATTCAAACAGTTCCTTACGTTCGTTAACTGGCAAAGTTAAACAGTTGTCAGAGCCTCCGGAGGACTGGTGACCTCCCTCAATTGCTCTGCTCTGTCATGGTTCTTGCATCTGTCCTGTGCCTTCTCATGCTGAGTGGGTTGGTTCTCTGTGGAACTCAGTGACTTGCAGCGTTCGTTCAATTACCTCCTGTTGGAAGCCCGTATGAGCATGGGCTAAGGAGAGGATGAAGCTCTTTGTGGCTCAGGTCAGGTGTCAAGTGTGTGCTGGTGCTGCCGATCTCGCTGTCCCTTGCTCTGCGGTTGCAGGTCGTTGACTGCTTTAACTGAAGGGCAACCATCACATTGTTCCGCTGTGTCTCCAGGGGGTCCTGGATGTCCTGGGCAGACTGACACACTTTGGGGACATGAGAGAAAGAGATGGCACAGGCAAATGCAAGTTCGTACCGCTATGTGGGCCGTATAGGGAGTGACTAGCTGAAGTGGGGGAAGCCAGTGTGAGACTAAGGGGTTTAACTATCTTGGATGACAGCTGTAAGCGGTGTTGACTGATGACGGGGCTGGTACACGTCATTACTATTACTCAGAATACAGATGATTCCTTTCCAGAGATTATCACCATAAGGTAAATGAATAGAACAAACTGGTAGAGAGAGAGAGAGAGAGAGAGAAAAAAAAATGAAATAAGAAAAGGGAAAGGAAGGAAAGAGTTTTTTACCTATTTAGTTTTGCTAGGAGATATGGTTAAGCAGGTGTCACTGGTTCAAGTGATGACCTAATCTCTAGACTAACAGAGAAACACCAGATGCCTTGAGGTCGAAAAGGAGAAGAAACAACGGGAAGAGTTTCTAGTCCTTTCCGGAGCCAAAAGTGCACTGGACGGTGACCGTACTTCATGTACTCAGCACTAAGGAGTGAGGAGGGGGAGCTGAGAGATAGGTGTTAGCATAGTAATAACCTATAACTCATTATGCCTCATTAAGGAAACAACAGTTTCTAGAACTACTGTAATCCTATCAAAAAAAAAAAAAAAAAAAGGGAAGAGGGTGATGGTAGAATAACACAAAAAGGGTAAAAACAGAAGCTCCTTTTAGCTCAAGGGAACCTAAAGAGAAGGTGAATACCTAAGTTGATTTAACTAAATGCTAAGTTTAATTAAAACCAACTTGGCTGAATAGAGATATTCAGACTGAAACCAAAAGAAAGTGAAGGGAATAAAATGACACGTAGAGGAGGAATGAAGTTGAACAAAATAAAGTTAGAATTTCCTAATAGATTTAGAAATCTAAAAGGAAAGGTAAACAGACAAATTGATTTAATTAAATTTTAAATTTAATTTAAATTCAACTTGACTGAATAGAGATACTCAGACTTGACAATGTGAGTGACGCCACGCACGCACACACACACCACACACACACACACACACACACAAATGGTTTAAACCAGGGATGGGTGCCTTTGAGGCGTGCCTTGTGAAGCTTTGGAATTCAAGTGAATCGTTTGTCTTGCATCAGTGATTCGGAGCGTGTGTCAAACTGCCACAGTCACATGATTTCAGTAAACGAGGCTTTGTGATGCATCCTAGCAGTTTCAAAGTGTTTCAAGATGTCCATGGTTCATCTCTAAGTCCCAGGAACCCATGTCTATACATGATTTGTACATGAAATGTGTCTAACACATTTAAATGATGCATTTGATAAAGGGAAGTGACGTATTGTCATGTTTTGTCTGATATAGTTCAGTGTTTATTAACAAGCACTACCGTTTACTGAAATATCATGTCTTGACAGAAACTCATGTTTAAGGATATTAGATGATTCATTGATCACTTTTAATTGATTACAACTTAATAATAACCATTTGTGAGTGGCTTATTAAAGATGTCTCGTATTCGTATATCTCTATGTTCACCACGCTTACTGTTCTGACCCGCAGTGAATCGTTTGTGACGCAATTGATTCATTTGATTCCGAGCTTCACAACGCTTTGTGTTCCCATCAACAGTTCAAATCAAAGTCCCTCCTAAAAGGGATCCCAAAGTCTATAAGGTCTTCGGCTTGAATGCTTCACGCTCGTACGTGTCTAGGTGCTAGAAGGGTGCTAGCAGCTTTTTTTGGTCGAGCTAAAGGGTTTTAACTTGTAGGGTAACGTGTAGGATTTCTATAGAGCTAGATTTGGCTACACGAGGTTTGTTGTTTGCACAACAGTCTGTGATGTGGGTGCTGTTATCAGACTTTCAGAGGTGTCTGCTCTCCACGCTCTATTGTCATGCGTTGCCAGGAGACCAATGCCAGCCTGCAACACGATCAGAATAGAGCAGAATTCTAACCGTGCTGCAAGTCCGCATTGAGAACTCCAGTGTGGTCACGCATAACTCACAAATCACAACAACACATCACTTCACAGAGAGTGGCGAATTGCTAGTTAGCTAAGCTAGAATTTACACCACAAATTCGTTGCGTGCGTTTCATATTGGCGGTCCAGCGCATTAATATGAATACGGTGACGTAACGAATAGTAAAAAGGCCTTTAATCGGTGAATGGGGAGTCTCACCCAGAACACCATTACAAACTCTGTAGTGAGATTTCTTCGTCACACAGGAAATTTATGCTGCTTAATCTGGAATTCCGTCATCAGAAAAAGGCTTATGCATTTACCGCTGAAAGTGGGGATTTCTTCGCCAAGATCAGGGTAGTTTATTTGTTCGTGCTGCTAATCTGAGATTCGATCGTCAGAAAGACTTATGCATTAAAACTGAAAGTGGGGGTTCCTTCGCCCAAATTCAGGTAAATTTATTCTAATACCCTTTGTATGCGCTGCTAATCTGCGATTCCGTCGTCAGAAAAGTCTTACGCTCGTTTAGCAACTGAAATTATGATTTCTTCGATAATTTCACGTTAGCTTTTCGTACAATTTTAATATGCATTAGCATCGAGGAACGTCCTGCCGTTCAAGGGAATGCGCATTCAAAGCCCCAGTTTTGCTGATTTTATCAGAATTTTGTATGTGCATTATAAGATGCCAAAAAGATTATCACAACAATAATTGATTACTGGTCCATCTGCAAACAATTGCTTAAAATGATGCCCACATTCTCCACCAGATATGTGCGAAATTAACTCAAAGGGGAAATATTAATAATTATTCATAACTCATTATGATTATTAATTATGATTAATTATGAATATGCAATCCGTTAATCAGATTAACTGGACGTAGCTACATTAAAATTAACATTACAATCAGTTAACCTGTTCGTCCAGGGAACGCTCAGTGTTGATTGTTTATTAATTCTAAAATGTCATTTCCATTTCTTTTAGCAATAGCAAAGGTACGTTTTACAAATCATACTAAATGCTGTTTAGCATTAAAATGTACGATACTTGCAAGATGCCTTTAGGCTGAGGAGCGTCGGATCTGCAGGTTGAGGATAACTCTTGAGGTCATCGCCTGAAGTGGTTGCCAGTCTGTTGGTGATGAGCACATGGCTGGGTTGTATGCCAGGGGCCTACCAGCCTTGCGGCTGGGCCTAGAGAGGCCGGCCGCAAGGAGATTTGTTCGGTCGTCCAGAAGCAGGAAGAAGAGAGGGGTGGCACTGTTCGCTGGTTTTTAACCTCTGGTCAAAGTCACACCTCTCAGTTGTTGACCGACCAATGAAGATGTTGTATTCTGGGTGGCAACACCCCTCAATCAGAACTATAAAAGATTCTTTAATACTGATGTGTTGACAGGTATGGATGTACCGCATACACAAGCATTTAAATCTTCCTGCTACGAACGTATAGACACTAAACATGGCATGATTGAAGTACCGTGCAGGTCATAACATTTAACAATCATCAACATGTAAATACAATGAGTACAATACAACATCAGTAATAATGGATACCATTTCCTGAGAAGGATTCATTTATAGCACAGTCTGTCTATACATAATGCCATAGAGTCTGTGTTCTGTGTGGAAAATGCAGGGGAGATGCAGATTTTCTGTGTCTCTTCTCTGTTCTCCATGCGGCAACCACATTCCTCAGCGCAATAACTTGTAACTGAAACTTCCCGGGGGCTGGGGCAGTCAAATCCCAGAGTGAGCTTAAAACTATTGGTGAAACAAATAATTGTGTCTGATTTGTCTCAGTCATACACCTTTCAGTTTCATATTTCTCTATAACCAAATCTGCATTCTTTCACCTACGTCATTGCCCAACTCCGTCCTTCATCAGTACCAAAGACGCCGAAACTGTCATCCATGCATTTGTCTCATCATGTCTTGATTACTGTATGCCCTCTTCATGGTCTCTACCAGCTACATTTCCAGATTACAATACATCAAAACTCTGCTGCTAGAACTCATCCACCAAGCAATTCTGCTCACATCACCCCAATTTGTATGATCTCCACTGGCTTCCAGTTGGCTACCGTATTAAATCAAAATTCTTCTGCTAACTTTTAAATCTTTGCATGTGTTGGCTCCAACTTATCTCTTGTAATATGATCGTCACCTATACTCCCAACTCGTCATAGTATCATATGACTGGGCCTTCTCGTGTCCCGCGGGCATCGCCTCTCTTC
>JAOTNS010003127.1:0-13117 GCA_028476615.1 Culter alburnus | reverse complement strand
GTAAGAGACATCAATTATGTTGTATTAAGCCATACAAGTCTGAACACCAAGGGATCCCTTTAAGCTCCACTATTGGTCCACTAGTTCTAGATTGACAGCTCCTCCTCTAGCCAATCAATGGAAGAGAGGGAGATGACATCACTTCAGTGTGACTCATGGCTACTGATGCTCACACTCATACAGGAGAAGATAACATCACAGCTGGCAATTTCTGAGCTGGGGTAAACTCTTTCTGTGGCAGGACACCGTTATAATCTATATGTGTAACTCCACCTGTCACCGGTATATACGTCTACCTGGACAATCTTTTATTGTTAAATTCACCATCCTAACAACAACCTGTCACAGTTTGTGCCTGTCTGACGATCCATCATTGTTATATTCATCTTTAATGCACCACTAAACCTGGCACCATGAAACACAGCGTCCTCACAACATCACTCTTATGTGTGCCTGGCTCGTCTATACCTGTTATGTTACTGTTAGATATTTTTAGTATTCATACAATAATATTAGTAATAATAATATGCTTGCTTGTTGTCTCTTTTATTCCTGTCTTTTGCACAAGAGAATATAACATGAAAACTACCTTACTAGGCTAATATATTTGTTCATGAATTACATTTAAGTAAAGGATAATCCACGGCTAGCCATGCATTAAAGGATTTTAATGCACGACGTAGAGGCGAAGAACCACTCGACACGAAACAGCCGTGGATTATCCCGCTTATACCTTGGTTATTTGCCAAGTTAAAAACTAGTTAAAGCTGTAACTGTTGTTTACAGTGTCATTTTTTTACTGACGGGTAAAAATGAAGGTTATTTTCTTAAGTTACGGCTCGTTAGTTCTAGCACTCGGTCCGCTTTAAATAAAGTAGAGCCATCGGATTGCTTTTATTTTAACGAATTATCACATTTATTTAAATTCATTATTAAAAGAGAGAGACAGAGAACTGAAAGAGAAAGATCAGAGAGAGAGAGAGATACCTGCACTGTGTGCATCTCTTCTTTGAAGTTTTCTTTGAAGTATATGATTTAGCTAACATAGGCTAACTTAATGATTCTTTAATGAATTTATTACAATTATTTATGAATGACAGGCAACACTGATAGAGACGAGGCAATCTTTATTTGAACTAATATATCATTTATTTATTAATTATGTAGAGTGGAAATAAAACTGGCGTCTCTGACCACCGTTACTATAAATATAAAGACACATTACATTGAAATGCATTAAATTAAATGGAAAAAAAAAGGGAGAAAAAAAAAAATCAGTGTTTGATACCTGCTCTGAGACACATCAAACTTGACCTGTATTCACGTCCAGCAGTAGACTGAACAGATCATAAAACTCCTGCAATGTCTCATTTAAAAGAGAACCAGAGTAGGTCTCCACATCACAATTGTTCTGTCTTTGGCGCAGAAAGTCACTAAAACTGTTAACTGCCCATTGAGTCTTTTTCGTACTGACCTCATCTTGTCGTCTTCTATCTAGCTCTGCCCAGGTTAATTCTTTGCGTCGCTTTTGTCCTTCAACGTCTTCTCCAAGTCTTCTATTTCGTCTTGTGCCTGGACCCATTTCTCAAAATTGCCATATTCAGAACCGTACAAATGAAACGATATGCTAAAATCATCCATTTAGCCTACCTAAATAAACGCTTTCATATATGTCTCTCACTCTGTTTGCAAGCGTAACTGTGTTACTATGGTTACCAATGTTTATAGTGGCGGATTAATTTCGAACTGTAATCAAAGGCCACGTTCACAGTTATTTTTGGGAATGACAACTGCATTTACTTACAGGTATGAGTCTCGAAATGTCTCGTCCACACAGCAACTTTCAGTAGCATCTCGAACACTGTCTGTATGAACGTGCAGCGAGTGTCAAGCCCGTTTTCTCTTACTAGTAACCATGACAACAGTAATCAACGTAATATTAAAGATGGTGACATCCATAAAACTGAAAAGTATTATCACTTTTCACATGACAAGAGACTAACTGAACCGCAAGTTCATCCATCAAAACTTTATTAAACAAGAGCAGCATGTAAACACGCGCTAGCCGGAGTCTTTAACCGCTGCGCACGCGTGTCACGTCCTTTGCGACATCTCACGCATTCACGGCATTTGAAAAGAAACACAAAACTGACATGAGCCGCTCCGATGGAGAACAGTAACTGGATCTAACACCGCAAGATGACGCACAACTCACATCACTGTCGCTGTAAGTTACTGAAAGCGAAACCACACACAAAACACCGGCTCTCTCGCTCTGTATGACGTGACAGACTAGTTGTTCAGTCCTGTTCCGTTCATACAGCGAGAATTTTCAGAGAATGCGGTTGTGAGTCCTGAAAATAACCGTACTGTGTGTGAACGTAACCGTATTAAGGACTCCAATACAGGACTGACAATCGTATTCTGCTGCTGTGTGAATGTGGCTTTAACTGACTTGAAATACCTGTGCATTAAACGGTTTTACTGCACACCTCAGAATCGAGTATTTAAACAGACCAAGGTATAAAGATATGCCATCGCAATTGTTTACGTGGGGTGATGGAGGGGCTACGCGAACGAAATGCAGAATTTTGCCGTTCATTTAATTCTTCCCTACATTAAAATAACATTAAAACCGATCATGTATTTTCTGACAGACACAATATGCCACATGACATCCAATCAAAATACCACATCTTTTGCGGTCCATTACCACATGCAGCGCTTATATGGGTTCATATACTGCCGTTCTGTACCTGCAGATTTAAATAATTTAGCACTTACTAGCATGAAGAACAGCCTGGCATAAATATCAATTTAAGATTCAAAGTCTTGATACAAAACATAGCCTACCTATTGTGAGTTCTTGTTTTTAATGTTGATATCATTATAATATGAGCAAGAATGCAAATCCAAATATCCACACAACAGTTCAACAAACAAAGAAGTAATATTAAGTGTTTTTTCACAGTATTGTCAGTATTTGCTCTATTTTGCAACGAAAACAACAGCAGGATTACAACACAGCGGTGTTTCAAGAACGAATTTGCAACTTTGAACGAATCGTTTGTGAAAGTCATGATTCAATAATTAATGCATTAACACAGCCACTTGCTTCTTTGAATGAATGACTCGATGATCACGCACTAAGACAGTGACTTACCGCCATCTACTGCCGGTTTAAGTTTTTAAAATAATCACTTTTCACGTTTTTAGCATTGCATGTTTCTCTGCTGAACATTTTTTAATTTAAAACATTATTAATGTTGTAAAGGTATTCATAAATATTAAAAACTGCGCTAGAAAGTAGGGCTGGACGATATATCGCATGCGATTCTCATGTGCATTTCGTTAGTAAAGCCGGTTCCCTGATTACCGCTAAATCGCCGTAGACAGAGCCATAGTTCACTGACAAGCCATGCAACATCGCGTTCGTTATCGAAGATGAATCGACTTCGATAATGAACCCGATATTGCGTGGCTTGTCTGTGATCTACGGCTCTGTTCAAAGGCGCTCCATTTAAAAGCAGGTGATGGCGATTTTAGCGGCTTTACTGATGAAATGCGCGTGAGAATCGCATGCGATATATCGCCCAGCCCTACTAGAAAGTCAATTTAGGGGGCAAATATTGTCCCTTAATGGAAAATGTACAATCTAAGTGGAAGATCTAAACCAGTGGTTCCCAAACTTTTCAGAGTGGAGTACTCCCTGTACACAGAAGGATGGTAAGTGTCTCAGAGGTAATCCACTCTGAAAAGTTTGGGAACCACTGGTTTAGATCATTGTTTGTTGCTCATAATTGTAAACTGTGCATATTTTGTCATGTATTGTTTTCCTGTAAACAGATTTATAGATCTTGTCTTCCATGTACAGTATGCCATTGACAAGGGTGTTGGTTTATGAATTTGATCACATTTTAACACTGAGATTATAAAAAATACGTTAAGCAATAGCCTTCACATCAGTGTTTTCCCCAATATTAGTGATTGCAAATGTTTATTGAGCTGTTGTATAAATCTATATAGCAATAAGTTAATTTTGAGTGTTTTTGCACTATTTTGATGAAAGGAGAATCAAACAAAGTCACAGCAGAACAGCTTCACTCGTCTCTGAGCAACACAGCAGTGTTTCATTAATAAATTCCTGATTTGAACGAGAAGTTTGAATTAACTTTCTGCCACCTACTGGTCATTTAAATTCATATTTCTAACATGGATGGGCAATGTCAGTCCTGGAGTGCAGAGTTTAGCTTCAGCCCTAATCAAACACATAACAAGCTAATCAGTGTCTTCAGGATTATTAATACTATAGACAGGTGAGTTTCTTATTTTATTTTATCGGGGTTGGAGCTAAACTCTGCAGGACAGCCGCTCTCTAGAACTGATGTTGCCTATCCCTGATCTATAATTTTGTGTTTATTTATTTTTATTTAAAACCTTAATCTTATAGTATTGAGCAATTATGTAGTTATGTAATTAAACACAATAAATGTGTGCATAAATCACTGCATATCAAATCCACCTGGTTTCTTCTCTGTAACACTATCATAGTCAAAGCAGAGATGATGCATTCAGTCTTAGAATTAATTTACCTATGATCGTTTAACAACAATTAAGAAGTATATTAGCTACAGTAGCTTTAGCATATTAGCACCATGAGACAAGTAATATTTTATTACCATATACCATATATTATGAACATAAAGATTAACAATCATAAGTTAAACATATAGGCTACATGCTTCGACTTTTTTAGTTTTGTCGACTGCATTCAGGTTACAGCAGTTCTCAGATCAGCACACTTACACATACTCATACTGTTACCGCGGTTAGAACTGTTCCTGAATCACCAGTTTTTGGAACCGGTTCATTGAAACAAACTGTCCGAAAGAACCGGTTAACGGAAAAGAACCGGACTTCCTATGGAGCGCACATGCCGCTTCTCAAACATCTCAAACAGTTTGTGAGTCTCAACAAACTCCCTTTCAAGGAAATTCTGTTCACTTGACGGCCTTATTTGCAGTGCCTCCGGGCAGTTATTTCAGGCATCCAAGACCAAGTCCTATTTGAAATCTCAAAA
Source organism: Culter alburnus (assembly GCA_028476615.1). Lineage (NCBI taxonomy): Eukaryota > Metazoa > Chordata > Actinopteri > Cypriniformes > Xenocyprididae > Culter > Culter alburnus. The sequence goes on along the minus strand of JAOTNS010003127.1, from coordinate 8,037 downwards.
AACTGATTGGTGAACTCACAATTAAATAACACATTTCAAATCAGCAACAAAATCTGACATGTTTTGAACTGGGTCATTTTTATACATTTTTTTTTTTTTTTGTCTTGTTGACTTTATGTAAACGTTAAAAAATTTATTAAGTACTAAATGAAAAACATGCATGATGTTAAAATGATTAACATTTTTGCATATCTGAAAGGGATGTAAACACGTCACAGTGTGCAGTCGACACACATCTATAACTGCTTATCTTCCAAAGTAACAGATAGCCTAAAACACATCATGTCCATTGACACACTGTGACGCTGCAAATTAAGTGATTTTTGGTCAATATTTGAATGAATATTCCTGAACTGTCAGATAATCCACATTATTGTAAAATTTATTTGGCTACTTACATGTTCTTATGGTTTAAGTGTCAGTGGAGCTTTGTGTGAGTGTTTTACTGACAATGACAGCAGGTGACAGACGTGGAGCAAAATGATCAGTGTTGATTTTACACATTTCTGATGATGTTAGTTTCTCTTTCTGATTTCTGATCTATATTTCTCTGTTTCTGTGCAGTACTTCAAGTGAATGAATCAGTGCTGAAGGGAGATTCTGTCACTCTGTACTATGATACTGAAATACAGAAGGATGATAAAATACAGTGGAAGTTTGGAGAGAAACTCATAGTTGAAATGACTGGAGAGAACCGTGAGAATCCTCAATGGACTGATGAATTCAGAGACCAAATGAAGCTGAACCCTCAGACTGGATCTCTCTACATTCAACAAACCAGACCTGAACACTCTGGATTATATAATCTAGAGATCAATACCAGAGATTATTCAACATTCAGAGTCTTCAGTCTTATCGTCTGTGGTGAGTAACACAAAGTCTTTCAGTGAAACAGCAGCAGTGTATATGACAGACCTTGTGTCAAAATATGATTATAAAAGTGTTCAGTTGTGTTATATTAATGATGGAGAAACTCTGAGCTGTTCATCATATCACTGCACTGCTTCCATAGCAGATCTATACTGATGTAGAAATCAACACACTGTAATGTCAGGATCAAGACCTTCTAGAGGAATTAATGGACAGAGTTCAATCATTCTGGACTGAAAATGTGTTCAAATGTGTCTCTATTTTATCAAAGCTGGAAGACTCAAAAAGATCATGTGGTATTTGTTCATGAAGTCAACTGTAAATACAGGCAGTTGCAGATTAATTAAAATTGAATAATAATGAATTAATTTATGAATGTATTTAGTCAGAGCTGTTTGTGGTGTTTCAGACAGATGTGGTTCCTCAATGAAGCAGCTTCAGACAGTCTTCTTTCAGATGCTGTTGTCTGTTCTGAAACTGTTCTTCACACAGACTGTGTTGCTTCTGTCTGCAGGATTGTTTGATCAACTTTATCAGTCACAATCCTCCTCATTATTCCTGATCATTATTGAACTGCAGTACAGTCATTATCTGATCACAAATCAAACATTCAGAAGCGCTTCTTCACACAAACTCAATTCAAACACACTCATATTTCATGTCATTTGAGTGGATTTTTACTCTTAGAAACACAGACTGGAGTTCAACACAGTTTCATCAGTCAAACACACATGAGCTGTAGAGATTTATACTTACATTCAGATTTCTACAATGACAAGTTGAGCTCTTTTCATCTTAAAATAGAGTAAATGATGTGTTTGTGATCCAGTATGTCAGGTGTGATATGACAATGTTTCTTCTGTTTATTTCTGCTGCTGTGGTTTTCTGCTTCTGATTTCTCTTCTGTATTTTTCTCTGTTTCTTTGACAGATGAACAGAAGTCAGTGTCAGTGATGAAGGGGGAGAATGTGACTCTACGTGCCAATACTGAAATTCAGACAGGAGATAAGATATTCTGGATGTTTGGAGATCACAACAGTCTCTTAGCTAAAAACACAGAACAAAAGTGTGAAGAAGCGTCTGAGTACAGCAATTATAGATTTAAAGACAATGTGGATCTGAATCATCAGACTGGAGATCTCACCATCAGGAAAATCAGATTTAACCACAGTGGAAAATACAAACTAAAGATCATCAGAAATGGCAAATCATCATTCAAGTTATTCAATGTTACTGTTTCTGGTGAGTGAAATATTTACTTTCATTGCAATTATGATTTTATTTTAGATCAGTATTGTGTCGTTCTTAAAGCCAAAAATGTAAATTCATCATTCAATCACTCTCCATCATGTCGTTCTAAATTCGCTCTCCTCAACTCACCTTCAGGAAATAAAGCTCTTAAAGTTTTAGGACAAACAGATGAGTATCTGCTTTCTGTGGACTGTCTCAGTTTTCCTCACATGGACTGAAATTGTTGTGCACAGTCTCCTAAACTAATGACCAGTTCACCGTTATAGACACATGAAAACCTGTCCAAGTCCTTCAGTGATCCACCCAGAGCCAACACTTGAACACACATCTCTAGAGAGCTGAAAATGACTCTCCACTTTATGTAGAAAGAAAAACATGCTGTTATTGATTCTCTTTAAACACATTTGTTCATTCAGTTTCTAAGATCACTCGTGTCAACAATTTACTTTGACGTCTCAGAGAATCAACTACAGTTCAGGGCTCGTATTCACAAAACATCTCATGTCAGTCCTAAATTTAGGACTCAAATTTTAGTTAACTTGAACTAATACTTTTAAAGTCTTTTACAATGTTGGCTTATGTAAATATGCTCAAATGGCAATTTTTATAGGCTATTGAAATGAAGTTATGTAGCATCATTAAGAACTAACATGAACTAAAAATATCAATGAACAAAAGGTTTTTGTTTCAGTGAGTAATTCACACCCTGACTAGGAACATGTTGAGGGGAACACAGGACTTCTCTGATCATTTAACTCGCTCACATCCTGTTCCTGCAAGCTTTTATACGCTTCACTTACTCGTCTAGTGTGAAACAGGCTGATGTTTGCTTGTTATCTGTCTTGTGATCGACAATGAAAGTTTTTCTGAATGAGCAGACGAACATGTCAGATGCTCTTTGAGCAAATTATTGTTTGTTTGACGTGAATACAGACTTTTTGTTTTCCTTTAGTTTCTTCTTTTAGTTTAAAAGAGGATCTGTAAATAGTCAAACTAAATCTGTAGTCTGATGTTTGTTGTGTGGATTTCAGGCTGTTCTGTTGGTCAAAACACACATTAGATTTGAGGTCGACTCATTTAATTCATTTATATCTTCATGTAGATTTCTATAATATGGTAGAAAACTGAATTCATTACTGATATTTATAAACTGAGTAAATGAAACATTTGAGATGTTGAACATTTGATCAGTAATGATTTGTTGTCTGATGATGTTAGTTTCTGTTTCTGATTTCTGATCTCTATTTCTCTGTTTCTGTGCTGCTGCAGCTCAAGTGAATAAATCAGCGTGAAGGGACGTCTGTCACTCTGAACTATAATACTGTAATACAGAAGGATGATAAAATACAGTGGAAGTTTGGAGAGAAACTCATAGTTGAAATGACTGGAGAGAACCGTGAGAATCCTCAATGGTCTGATGAATTCAGAGACCAAATGAAGCTGGACCCTCAGACTGGAACTCTCACCATTCAACAAACCAGACCTGAACACTCTGGATTTATATAACTAGAGATCAAGACCAGAGATTATTCAACATCCAGACTCTTCAGGATTATCGTCTGGGGTGAGTAACACAAAGTCTTTCAGTGAAACAGCAGCAGTGTATATGACAGACCTTGTGTCAAAATATGATGATAAAAGTGTTCAGTTGTGTTATATTAATGATGGAGAAACTCTGAGCTGTTCATCAGGGCCCGTATGTATAAAGCCGCTTAGAGTAAAATTTTAGTCTGAAGTGTGTCAAAATTCTAAGAATTACATAATTTTACTCTCATCTTTAGACTTAAGAATTGTGTGAAGTGTGATTCATAAAGGTTCCTTAGTGTCAAGACTAGGTCTTAGCTCTTAAATTATTTAAGAGAGCTGGAGAGGTGTCTTAACCTAGTTAAGAGTAACAAGATGGCAGCAAAGAAGAGGAGATATATGCTTTGCGATGAAGATATGATGTATTGGAGTTATATGATGACATGGAGTTGATAAAATGATATTAACTTGATTGTCAATTATTTTTGTAACTGACCTAGTAAGAAATGTAACAACTTAATAAATATTACTTAAACAATAATTAATATGTTTAATGCATTTTAATACATTTAAAGGTGCTGTGATTTCTCAAATTTGTTGTTGAACACTGTTGATATTTGAAATCAACCCAAACAAACCCAACCCCCTCTATTCATTGCTCAACCTCCAAAACTCACACTCCAATCCTAACTACCCTGCTCTGAGTCAGTCTCGAACCTCAGCCCGATCGCTGCTGTCATGTGAGGCGAGTGCACTACCAATGACGCTAAACACCTCATTCTCTAGCGGCGTCAGTAGTTTACCTGCAATACTCTCAGAGTCTGGTCACTGTTACACATGTAATGAGAGTGGATGTCTGTTTATCACAGCTGACACGAAACAAAATGCTTCACGAAAAATAAAGCGCAGATGATGAACGACAAGGAAGCACAAAAGATGAACATACAGTACAAGAGTAAATACAAACAAGTGTTTCTTGTTAATCGCAAACAATTTCACTTAAACCATCAAAATATGAGAACAAATATTTTTATTTTTATATTATTTAAAGTTTTAAAATATGACATTGAATACAACAAAATTTGTTTTTGATATTTAATTGGTTCTCTCTTGTTTTTGCATGTGCTCATAATTTCTTTGTATGACAGACTGGCCAAACATAATTTGAAATAATTTGAAATTTCATTTCATTATCACACATGAAACAATTGACTCCAAGCACAGCTAGTCGATGTGCTTACATATTTTAACACATTTTCAAAAGTTTAATTCTTTCTCACCCTATAGAAAAAGATTCCACACCATCAATACTAATTTGTGACCATTTTGCACAATGCAAAGCTATTGCTTTAAAATCAATTTAAATATTAAAACATTTGTGTGTGTTTTTTTATTATTGCTATTATTGTTTTTTTATAATGACATTAAATGACTGGTGTTGTGCTGCTGTGACTTCACCCTTCCAGGCTCGCTATTGGCTGATTCAGAGGTTAAGGGCGGCCATTTTGAGCTGACATCATTGTAGTCCTTAGTTCACAACACTTAAATCAGCTCTTAAAAATCCATCTTACACTTTACTAAAAGTTGTTTTAGCTTCTTTATAAAAGTCTCCTACTCTTAGAAAACTCCTACTCTTTACTAAGAATTTTTTGACACTTCAGTCAAAACTTAAGACTGTTCTTAAGAGCATTTCTGAGAAGTTTTATACATATGGGCCCAGATCACGGCACTGCTTTCATAGCAGATCTATACTGATGTAGAAATAACACAACTGAAGTAGGGCTGGGCGATATATCGCATGTGATTGTCACGCGCATTTCGTCAGTAAAGCCGGTTCCCTGATTACCGCTAAATCGTCATCACCTGCTTTCAAATGGAGCAGCATTTAATAGTTTGATATGTTTGATTTTATTACTTTTGATCTCTGGAAATGTCCAGCCGAATCCAGGCCCAATTTCTGCCTCAAGTTTTGAAACACCTGCAGATTTTAAATCAAGGTATGGACTTGGTTTTATTCATTTGAATGTTAGGAGTCTAATCTCTAAAATGGATATGGTTCATATTTGGGCACAATCAACTGATGCAGATGTGATTGTTCTGACTGAAACTTGGCTGAACAAATCTGTTTTAGACAGGGATATTTGTATTAATGGTTATAATGTATATAGGGCTGACCGACCAAAAAGGGGTGGAGGCGTAGCAGTTTTTATAAAACAAAAGTTTTATGTTAAGGTATTACTTTCTAAATCGGTGAGTAAACAATTTGAATTTTTAGCTCTCGAACTTGAGGTTTCTAAATCTCTAAGCATTACAGTTGTTGGCTGCTATAGAACACCATCTGCTGATAGTAATGCACTCTCTTCTTTATTCCAACTCTTTTCAGATCTTGATGCTAAAGAATCGATAGTTCTTGGTGATTTAAATTGGAATTGGTTGCGTTCAACAACTGATGAATTTAAAACCTATGGCGATGCATTGAATCTTTTTCAGATTGTTGACAGTCCTACTAGACCGAATCTAAAATGTCCAGAAAAATCATCCCTAATAGATTTAATTTTAACAAATGTTCCGCACAAGTATTCAACCGCGTCTATATTTGCGAATGACATTAGTGACCACTGTGTCATCGCAACGGTTAGAAATACTAAAATACAGTGGTGTAGTCTAGTTTTTTGTAGTGAGTATACTGTGATTTTTCCCTCCCAGCCTCATACTCACCCGTCCCATCGACACCCCATAAGCACTGCCACACTCGCTAATGAATATAGTATGCATCTGATCTAGGCTACATGTAATTTAGAGCATTCTGAAAGACTTAAATCTGGGGACACAAGACTTTAACAGCCAATGACATTTACAGCTGAAGAGGATGATTTTCTACTGTTTAGTGTCAATCACCATCTAACTCAGCCAGTTGAGATAGCCTTCGATGTTATATGAATATGATCCCTGGATCATAGGTTTTATCAGCTGGCAAGTTTAAATGCACATTTAAGAGTGCAAGTTGCAACTATATTACAAAATGCTGGGTTAAAAAACCCAAGTTGGGTTGAAAATGGACAAACCCAGCAATTGGGTTGTTTTAACCCAACTATTGTGTAAAACTTGCTGTATTGCTTGCTTAAAATGAACCCCAAATAGGTTGGAAATTTACATTTATGAATATAAATATAATAATTTAACAATAAACACTTAAATAGTTTATTAATAAATGATCACCTTTTGATTATTATTGTTGCCTCTATTATTGAGTCTGATTTTTAATTTCCAGTCTATTTTGGGTTCATATCAAGCCAGCCATATAGTAATTTTTAAACAATAGCTGAGTTAAATAAAACTACCCAGCAAGTTGGGCAAACATTTAACCCACTGCTGGGTTAAAACAACCCAATCCATTTTCAACCCAACTTTGGTTGTTTTTAACCCAGCATTTCCATTATTGTAACAATAATGAAAAGATGAGGCTTATCAGTATGTCACAATATACCCCGTTTGGACTTTTTCTGTTTTTCTGTAGTTTTTCTGTGATTTCCTGCCAATCTGTCATCATATGCATTTAAATTCACTAGCATGAAATTCGATTCAATATCAGTTATTTTGGATATAGCTACACTCTAAAAAATGCTGGGTTGTTTCAACCCAAGTTTGGGTCAAAAATGGACAAACCCAACCATTGGGTTAAATTTTTAAATGCATTTTTTAACCCAACGGTTGGGTTTGTCAATATTTGACCCAAATTTGGGTTGAAACAACCCAGCATTTTTTAGAGTGTAGCCTACATAACAAATTTGCTCAAGAAAAAAAAAAAAAAACTCAACTAATGCTGTAAATGGGAATCATTTGGTACTACATTAATATTGAAGGTTAAAATGAAGTGATTTGTATACAAATTTAAACTACACTTGAGGAAATTTTTTGTAAAAATAAAGTAGGCCTACTAACTTTAAAATTATCCAATTCGTTGGATAATTCGTTGGCTGTCAACTTGATGGATTTTATTCAAACATTCATTAGGCTGTTGAAGAACATTAAAAATTATAGGCCTAATATGTAATGTGCATATATTTAGCTAAATGCTCCTCTCTAGAGTTCACTTTTCTAGCTGACTAACGAGTTTATGGTCACTGAATATGTGTGTTCTGAGGTAAACGTGACGTTACGTGACATTGTTTACAAGCTGTTATAACGTCTTTCCGCGGTTAAAACACTGATTACGCGATACACGAGACATGATACGGATTTAGTTAAGTTGTTCTGTATATTTTAATATAATGTTACCTTCGGAAGTTCATTCATGTTTATTTCGCGCTGTAACTGGTATTAAAACAGAGAATAGGATCAGTTCACGGGCGCTTCATGCTGCCGCTTCTCTTGAACTGAAGAGGCGCTACA
>JAOTNS010003126.1:0-16597 GCA_028476615.1 Culter alburnus | reverse complement strand
GCATATTAGGGGACCTCAATCTTGAACTTGCCTAAACTGACTCATTCAGTCTTGTGAATTTATTTCGGCCATACAGAAGTCCGTATTAGACCTATTGAACATATTTCTGGCAAATTAGTCCTCGATCATGAACTTCCTATACATACTTATTGACCATTTGATGTTAGATAAGCCAGGCAGCAGTCCATGTTTGACCACTGAACAAAATATGACCAAAGAGCACTTGATCATGAACTTATATAAGTGCCTCACTCTAATGTTGCATCAGCCATAGAGTTGCATATTTGACCTAATTGACATATTTCTGGCAAATTAGTACTCGATCATGAACTTTTCATACGTACTCTTGATTTTTTTGGTGATAAGTCAGATAAAGAGTATTGCATATTGACCTAATTGACATATTTCTGGCAAATTAGTACTCGATCATGAACTTTTTATACATACTCATTGACTTTTTTGGTGATACGTCAGATAAGAGTATTGCATATTTGACCTACGGGACATATTTCTGGCCAATGAGTACTCAATCATGAACTTTATATTTACTTACTGATGCCTTCTGATATCACATTAGCCATCCTGTGGTCCATATTTGACCAAATGATCATATTTCTGGCCGACAAGTACTCAATCTTGAACTTTCAATACATTTTCATTGATTCACTCTATTACTTGAGCCGTATATGAACCCATTTGACCTACTGATCAAATTTCTGGCAAATAAGTCCTCAACAATGAAATTTCTATACAGACTTATTGGCTCCTCTTGTTTCATCAGCCAGGCAGAAGTCAATATTTGACCTACTGAACATATTTCAGGCAAATTAGACCTCAATCTTGAAACTTTCTGATGATATGTCAGCCATAGAGAAAAGGATATTTGAACTAATGCACATAGGTTGATACGTCAGATAAAGAGTATTGCATATTTGACCTACGGGACATATTTCTGGCCAATGAGTACTCAATCTTGAACTTTCTACTTTGACCTTTTGAACATTCATACATTACTATTGACTCTGCTGATGTTAATTCACCCATAGAGAAGTCAACAGTAGACCTACTGAACATATTTCTGGCAAATTAGTCCTCGATCATGAACTATTATTGACTCCATTGATGTTAGATAAGTCAGGCAGTAGTCCATATTAACTACTGAACAAATATGGCCAAAGAGCTCTTGATCATGAACTTTATATACGTGCCTCACTCTAATGTTGCATCAGCCATAGAGTATTGCATATTGACCTAATTGACATATTTCTAGCAAATTAGTACTCGATCATGAACTTTTTATTCTTTGACTCCTTTTGATGATACGTCAGATAAAGAGTATTGCATATTTGACCTAAAGGCCATATGTCTGGCCAAAGAGTACTCAATCTTGAACTTTTTATATTTACTTACTGATGTCTTCTGATATCACTTTAGCCATACTGTGGTCCACATTTGACCAAATGAACATATTTCTGGCCCAGGAGTACTCTGTCTTGAACTTTTAATACATATTCATTGCTTCACTCTGATGTTACTTCAGCCATATATGAACCCATTTTGACCTACTGAACAAATTTCTGGCAAATAAGTCCTCAACAATGAAATTTCTATACGGACTTATTGGCTCCTCTTGTTTCATCAGCCAGGCAGAAGTCAATATTTGACCAACGGAACATATTTCAGGCAAATTAGACCTCAATCTTGAACTATCTAAATCGACTCATTGAGTCCTTCTGAATTTATTTCGGCCATACAGAAATCCATATTAGACCTACTTTTTTGTCCCAAGAGATCATGTATTTTGTATACATACTCTTTGCCTCACTCTGATGTTACTTCACCCATACATGAGCCAATGTTTGACCCACAGAACATATCTCTGGTAAATTTGTCCATTCTCATGAACTTTTTAAACATACTCATTGACTCCTTCTGATGTTATGTCAGCCATAGAGTATTGCATATTTGACCTAAAGGACAGGCCAAAGAGTACTCAATCTTGAACTTTTCATATTTACTTACTGACGCATTCTGATATCACATTAGCCATACTGTGGTCCACATTTGACCAAATGAACATATTTCTGGCCCAGGAGTACTCTGTCTTGAACTTTTAATACATATTTATTTCTTCACTCTGATGTTACTTCAGCCATATATGAACCCATTTTGACCTACTGAACAAATTTCTGGCAAATAACTCCTCAACAATGAAATTTCTATACGGACTTATTGGCTCCTCTTGTTTCATCAGCCAGGCAAAAGTCAATATTTGACCTACTGAACATATTTCAGGCATATTAGACCTCAATCTTGAACTTTCTAAACTGACTCATTCAGTCCTTGTGAATTATTTCGGCCATACAGAAGTCCGTATTAGACCTATTGAACATATTTCTGGCAAATTAGTCCTCGATCATGAACTTCCTATACATACTTATTGACTCCATTTGATGTTAGATAAGCCAGGCAGCAGTCCATGTTTGACCTACTGAACAAACATATGACCAAAGAGCACTTGATCATGAACTTTATATAAGTGCCTCACTCTAATGTTGCATCAGCCATAGAGTATTGCATATTTGACCTAATTGACATATTTCTGGCAAATTAGTACTCGATCATGAACTTTTCATACGTACTTGACTTTTTTGGTGATACGTCAGATAAAGAGTATTGCATATTTGACCTAATTGACATATTTCTGGCAAATTAGTACTCGATCATGAACTTTTTATACATACTCATTGACTTTTTTTGGTGATACGTCAGATAAAGAGTATTGCATATTTGACCTACGGGACATATTTCTGGCCAATGAGTACTCAATCATGAACTTTTATATTTACTTACTGATGCCTTCTGATATCACATTAGCCATCCTGTGGTCCATATTTGACCAAATGATCATATTTCTGGCCGACAAGTACTCAATCTTGAACTTTCAATACATTTTCATTGATTCACTCTATTACTTGAGCCGTATATGAACCCATTTTGACCTACTGATCAAATTTCTGGCAAATAAGTCCTCAACAATGAATTTCTATACAGACTTATTGGCTCTCTGTTTCATCAGCCAGGCAGAAGTCAATATTTGACCTACTGAACATATTCAGGCAAATAGACCTCAATCTTGAACACTTCTGATGATATGTCAGCCATAGAGAAAAGGATATTGAACTAAGCACATAGGTTGATACGTCAGATAAAGAGTATTGCATATTTGACCTACGGGACATATTCTGGCCAATGAGTACTCAATCTTGAACTTTTTTGACCTTTTGAACATTTCATACATTACTATTGACTCCTGCTGATGTTAATTCACCCATAGAGAAGTCAACAGTAGACCTACTGAACATATTTCTGGCAAATTAGTCCTCGATCATGAAAATACTTATTGACTCCATTTGATGTTAGATAAGTCAGGCAGCAGTCCATTTAACCTACTGAACAAATATCTGGCCAAAGAGCTCTTGATCATGAACTTTATATACGTGCCTCACTCTAATGTTGCATCAGCCATAGAGTATTGCATATTTGACCTAATTGACATATTCTAGCAAATTAGTACTCGATCATGAACTTTTATTCTTTGACTCCTTTGATGATACGTCAGATAAAGAGTATTGCATATTTGACCTAAAGGGACATGTCTGGCCAAAGAGTACTCAATCTTGAACTTTTTATATACTTACTGATGTCTTCTGATATCACATTAGCCATACTGTGGTCCACATTTGACCAAATGAACATATTTCTGGCCAGGAGTACTCTGTCTTGAACTTTAATACATATTCATTGATTCACTCTGATGTTACTTCAGCCATATATGAACCCATTTTGACCTACTGAACAAATTTCTGGCAAATAAGTCCTCAACAATGAAATTTCTATACGGACTTATTGGCTCCTCTTGTTTCATCAGCCAGGCAGAAGTCAATATTTGACCTACGGAACATATTTCAGGCAAATTAGACCTCGATCTTGAACTTTCTAAATCGACTCACTGAGTCCTTCTGAATTTATTTCGGCCATACAGAAATCCATATTAGACCTACTTTTTTGTCCCAAGAGATCATGTATTTTGTATACATACTCTTTGCCTCACTCTGATGTTACTTCACCCATACATGAGCCAATGTTTGACCCACAGAACATATCTCTGGTAAATTTGTCCATCTCATGAACTTTTTAAACATACTCATTGACTCCTTCTGATGTTATGTCAGCCATAGAGTATTGCATATTTGACCTAAAGGACAGGCCAAAGAGTACTCAATCTTGAACTTTTCATATTTACTTACTGACGCATTCTGATATCACATTAGCCATACTGTGGTCCACATTTGACCAAATGAACATATTTCTGGCCCAGGAGTACTCTGTCTTGAACTTTAATACATATTTATTTCTTCACTCTGATGTTACTTCAGCCATATATGAACCCATTTTGACTACTGAACAAATTTCTGGCAAATAACTCCTCAACAATGAAATTTCTATACGGACTTATTGGCCTCTTGTTTCATCAGCCAGGCAAAAGTCAATATTTGACCTACTGAACATATTTCAGGCATATTAGACCTCAATCTTGAACTTTCTAAACTGACTCATTCAGTCCTTGTGAATTTATTTCGGCCATACAGAAGTCCGTATTAGACCTATTGAACATATTTCTGGCAAAATTAGTCCTCGATCATGAACTTCCTATACATATATTGACTCCATTTGATGTTAGATAAGCCAGGCAGCAGTCCATGTTTGACCTACTGAACAAAATATGACCAAAGAGCACTTGATCATGAACTTTATATAAGTGCCTCACTCTAATGTTGCATCAGCCATAGAGTATTGCATATTTGACCTAATTGACATATTTCTGGCAAATTAGTACTCGATCATGAACTTTTCATACGTACTCTTTGACTTTTTTTTGGTGATACGTCAGATAAAGAGTATTGCATATTTGACCTAATTGACATATTTCTGGCAAATTAGTACTCGATCATGAACTTTTTATACATACTCATTGACTTTTTTTGGTGATACGTCAGATAAAGAGTATTGCATATTTGACCTACGGGACATATTTCTGGCCAATGAGTACTCAATCATGAACTTTTATATTTACTTACTGATGCCTTCTGATATCACATTAGCCATCCTGTGGTCCATATTTGACCAAATGATCATATTTCTGGCCGACAAGTACTCAATCTTGAACTTTCAATACATTTTCATTGATTCACTCTATTACTTGAGCCGTATATGAACCCATTTTGACCTACTGATCAAATTTCTGGCAAATAAGTCCTCAACAATGAAATTTCTATACAGACTTATTGGCTCCTCTTGTTTCATCAGCCAGGCAGAAGTCAATATTTGACCTACTGAACATATTTCAGGCAAATTAGACCTCAATCTTGAACACTTTCTGATGATATGTCAGCCATAGAGAAAAGGATATTTGAACTAATGCACATAGGTTGATACGTCAGATAAAGAGTATTGCATATTTGACCTACGGGACATATATTTCTGGCCAATGAGTACTCAATCTTGAACTTTCTACTTTGACCTTTTGAACATTTCATACATTAATATTGACTCCTGCTGATGTTAATTCACCCATACAGAAGTCCATATTAGACCTACTGAACATATTTCTGGCAAATTAGTCCTCGATCATGAAATCCTATACATACTTTTTGACTCCATTTGATGTTAGATAAGCCAGGCAGCAGTCCATATTTGACCTAGTGAACAAATATCTGGCCAAAGAGCTCTTGATCATGAACTTTATATATGTGCCTCACTCTAATGTTGCATCAGCCATAGAGTATTGCATATTTGACCTAAATGACATATTACTAGCAAATTAGTACTCGATCATGAAGTTTTTATACATACTTAGTGACTTTTTTTGGTGATACGTCCGATAAAGAGTATTGCATATTCAGTAAGTCAAATATTGGCTTCTGTCTGTCTGATGTAACAACAGGAGTCAATGCGTCTGTATAGTAATTTCATCATTGAGGACTTAATTGCCAGAAATTTGTTCAGTTGGTCAAAATGGGTTCATATACGGCTGAAGTAATAGAGTGAATCAATGAAAATGTATTGAAAGTTCAAGATTGAGTACTCGTGGGCCAGAAATATGTTCACTTGGTCAAATATAGACCACAGGATGGCTAATGTGACATCAGAAGGCATCAGTAAGTAAATATAAAAGTTCATGATTGAGTACTCATCTTCAAAAGGAGTCAATGTGGGTGAAGCAACATCAGTAGGAGTCAATAGTAATGTAAAAAGTTCAAAATCGAATATACCTATGTCCATTAGTTCAAATATCCATTTCTCTGTGGCTGACGTATCATCAGAAAGTGTCAATGAGTTTGTATAAACTGTTCATGATCGAGGATTAATTTGCCAGAAATATGTTCAGTTGGTCATACATGGACTTCTGTATAGCTGATTTAATATCAGAAGGCGTTAAAGAGTATATATAAAAAGATTAAAATCCAATTTTCTTTGCCCAGAAATATGTTCAGTAGGTCTCATGTTGACTTCTGTATGGGTGAAGCAACATCAGTAGGAGTCAATAGTAATGTAAAAATGGTCAAGATCAAATAAACCTATGTGCATTAGTTCAAATATCCTTTTCTCTATGGCTGACGTATTCAAATATGCAATACTCTTAATCTGACGTATCACCAAAAAAAGTCAATGAGTATGTATAAAAAGTTCATGATCGAGTACTAATTTGCCAGAAATATGTCAATTAGGTCAAATATGCAATACTCTATGGCTGATGCAACATTAGAGTGAGGCACTTATATAAAGTTCATGATCAAGTGCTCTTTGGTCATATATTTGCTCAGTAGTTAAAACATGGACTGCTGCCTGGCTTATCTAACATCAAATAGAGTCAATAAGTATGTATAGGAAGTTCATGATCGAGGACTAATTTGCCAGAAATATGTTCAGTAGGTCTAATACGGACTTCTGTATGGCCGAAATAAATTCACAAGGACTGAATGAATCAGTTTAGAAAGTTCAAGATGAGGTCTAATATGCCTGAAATATGTTCAGTAGGTCAAATATTGACTTTTGCCTGGCTGATGAAACAAGAGGAGCCAATAAGTCCGTATAGAAATTTCATTGTTGAGGAGTTATTTGCCAGAAATTTCTTCAGTAGATCAAAATGGGTTCATATATGGCTGAAGTAACATCAGAGTGAAGCAATGAATATGTATTAAAAGTTCAAGACAGAGTACTCCTGGGCCAGAAATATGTTCATTTGGTCAAATGTAGACCACAGTATGGCTAAAGTGATATCAGAAGGCATCAGTAAGTAAATATAAAAGTTCATGATTGAGTACTCATTGGCCAGAAATATGTCCCGTAGGTCAAATATGCAATACTCTTTATCTGACGTATCACCAAAAAAAGTCAATGAGTATGTATAAAAAGTTCATGATCGAGTACTAATTTGCCAGAAATATGTCAATTAGGTCAAATATGCAATACTCTATAGCTGATGCAACATTAGAGTGAGGCACTTATATAAAGTTCATGATCAAGTGCTCTTTGGTCAAATATTTGTTCAGTGGGTCAAACATCGACTGCTGCCTGGCTTATCTAACATCAAATGGAGTCAATAAGTATGTAGGAAGTTCATTGAGGACTAATTTGCCAGAAATATGTTCAGTAGGTCTAATGTTGACTTCTCTATGGTGAATTAACTCAGCAGGAGTCAATAGTAATGTATGAAACGTTCAAAAGGTCAAAGTAGAAAGTTCAAGATTGAGTACTCGTTGGCCAGAATATGTCCCATAGGTCAAATATGCAATGCTTATCTGACGTATCACCAAAAAAAGTCAAGAGTATGAAAAGTTCATGATCGAGTACTAATTTGCCAGAAATATGTCAATTAGGTCAATATGCAATACTCTTTATCTGACGTGTCACAAGAAAGTCAATGAGTATGTATAAACAGTTCATGATGAGGACTAATTTGCCAGAAATATGTTCAGTAGGGTAATGGACTTCTCTATGGGTGAATTAACTCAGCAGGAGTCAATAGTAGTGTATGAAACGTTCAAAAGGTCAAAGTAGAAAGTTCAAGATTGAGTACTCATTGGCCAGAAATATGTCCCGTAGGTCAAATATGCAATACTCTTTATCTGACGTATCACCAAAAAAGTCAAAGAGAACGTATGAAAAGTTCATGATCGAGTACTAATTTGCCAGAAATATGTCAATTAGGTCAAATGCAATACTCTATGGCTGATACAACATTAGAGTGAGGCACTTATATAAAGTTCATGATCTCTCTTTGGCCAGATTTGTTCAGTAGGTCAAACATGGACTGCTGCCTGGCTTATCTAACATCAAATGGAGTCAATAAGTATGTATAGGAAGTTCATGATCGAGGACTAATTTGCCAGAAATATGTTCAGTAGGTCTAATGTTGACTTCTCTATGGGTGAAGCAACATCAGTAGGAGTCAAAAGTAATGTAAAAAGTTCAAGATCTTCGGTTTGGGTGAATTAACATCAGCAGGAGTCAATAGTAATGTTTGAAACGTTCAAAACGTCAAAATGGAAAGTTCAAGATTGAGTACTCGTTGGCCAGAAATATGTCCCTTCGGTCAAATGTGCAATACTCTTTAGCTGACGTATCTTCAAAAGGAGTCAATGAGTTTGTCTAAAGAGTTCATGATCGAGGACCAATTTGCCAGAAATATGTTCAGTAGGTCAAACAATGGCTCATGTATGGCTGGTTACATCAGAGTGAGGCAATGTATAATGTATAAAATGTATAAAAAGTTAATGTATAAAAAGTTCATGATCGAGGTCTAATTTGCCTGAAATATATTCAGTAGGTATATATTCATTGACTTCTGTCTGGCTGATGAGGAGTCAATGAGTCTGTATAGAAATTTCATGATCGAGGACTAATTTCCTTAGAAATATGTCCATTAGGTCAAACATGCAATGCTCTATGGCTGAAGCAACATTAGAGTGAGGCATGTATATAAAGTTCATGATCAAGTGCTCTTTGGCCAGATATTTGTTCAGTTGGTCAAATATGGACTTCTGTCTTGCTTATCTAACATCAGATGGAGTCAATAAGTATGTATAGGAAATTCATGATTGAGGACTAATTAGCCTGAAATATGTTCAGCAGGTCTAACATGGACTTCTGTATGTGTGAATTAACATAATAGTAATGTATGAAACGTTCAAAAGTTCAAAGTAGAACGTTCAAGATTAAGTACTCATTGGCCAGATATATGTCCTTTAGATCAAATATGCAATACTCTTTAGCTGACGTATCTTCAAAAGGAGTCAATGAGTTTGTATAAAAAGTTCAAGATCGAGGACTAATTTTTCAGAAATATGTTCAATAGGTCAAACATGGACTTCTGTATAGCTGATTTAATATCAGAAGGTGTTAATGAGTATATATATAAAAGATTAATATCCAACTTTCTTTGTCCAGAAATATGTACACTAGGTCTAAAGTTGACTTCTGTATGGGTGAAGCAACATCAGTAGGAGTCAATAGTAATGTAAAAAAGTTCAAGGTCGAATAAACATATATTCATTAGTTCAAATATCCATTTCTCTATGGCTGACGTATCATCAGAAGCAGTCAATGAGTATGTATAGAAAGTTCATGATCGAGAACTAATGTGACAGAAATTTGTTCAGTTACTCCAATATGGACATCTGAACAGCTGAAGTAACATTAGAAGAGTCAATGAGCATGGATAAGAAAAGTGAAAAGTTCAAGATCAAGTGCTCTTAGGCCAGAAAAATGTTTATTAGGTCAAATATGGACTACTGTATGGCTGATGTGATATCAGAAGGCGTCAATGAGTATAAAATTCAATATAGAATACTCTTGGCCAGAAAATGAATGGCCGAAATAAAATCAGGATTCAATTAGAATGTATTGAAAGTTCAAGATTGACGTCTAATTTGCCTGAGATATGTTCAGTAGGTCAAATATGACTTGTGTCTGTCTGATGTAACAAGAAGCAGTCATAGTAATGTATGAAACGTTCAAATGTTCAAAGTAGAAAATTTAAGATTGAGTAGTCTTTGGGCCAGACATATGTCCATTAGTTCAAATATCCATTTCTCTATGGCTGACGGCTTCTATTCACATCGGGTTAAGTTAGATATGCACAACGAATGAGTTCATTCATTACAACATCACGTATTTTATGTTTTCTCTTAAAAAGCACAAGGAACACATTAGTTCTTGCATACAATGCAAATTAAACTGTGCATAAATTACATTAGTTCTTGTATGCATTGCAATGCAACAGCATATGTGATGTGTTTTCTCTTCCATGCTCAAATGAAAGTAAGTTCTTGTATGCAACGCAGTGCAACAAGCACTTGTTTTGTTATATATTTACTGCAAAACGGAATAACTTGCAATGAGATATAATATAGCTGTGTTATATCTCAATGTATAATGGATGCGTTAGTTCATTCATAGCAACACCATATATGTTATGTGTTATCTCTTCAATGCAATAGGAATAAGTTTTTGTACACAGTGAATACCTATTTCTTGAAGGCATTGAAATGCAACAGCAATATATGTATATTAATTTCTTCTATGCTCAACATGAATTAATTATTGTGTGCAATGCAATGAAACAGTTAGTTCTTGCATTCATTCAAAACAAATTTAGTTGTTGTCTATTGTGTGCAATGTATTGAAACAGTTCTTGATTCATTGCAATGCAACAGCATATGTGATTGTTTTCTCTTCGATGCAAAAAGGAAAGAGTTAGTTCTTGTATGCAACACAGCGCAACAATCACCTGTTTTGTTTTTCTTCTATGCACAACGTTACTACAATGCAATGTGTTATGTCTCAGTGCACAACGGATGAGATCATTCATTCATCGCAACACATATATGTGATTAGTTTTCTCTTCAATGCACAAAGGAAAGAGTTAGTTCTTCTATGCAATGCAGTGCAACAAGCACCTGCAAAACGGATTAAGTTACTGCAATGCAATGCACATGTTATGTGTTATGTCTGCACTGCACAACGGTTTAAGTTACTGCAATTCATTGTGTGTTACGTTGTATCTCTTCATTGCAGGAGGAATACATTAGTTCTTAGGGGAAAGGGGAAGCAGCGCATAACTTACAAGTTGCAATGCGCGGCATATATTTATTTTAATTTTGTTTATTCATAGCGTAATAAGTTAACTATTTATATGCATACAGTTCTTGATGCATTCATGCTTAGCATAATCTATATGCAATGCACTGAAACAGTTCTTGATTCATTGCAATATGCAACAGAATATGTGATTTGTTTTCTCTTCGATGCACAAGGAAAGAGTTAGTTCTTGTATGCAACGCAGTCGTGTTATCTCTTCACTGCAAAACGGATTGTTACTGCAATGGAATGCACATGTTGTGTCATTTCTGCACAACGGTTTAAGTTACTGCAATTCAGTGTATGTGTTATGTGTTATCTCTTCAATGCATAACAGATGAATTAGTTAATTTATCGCAACACAACGTCTTTTGTGTTATCTCTTCAATGCAGGAGGAATACATTAGTTCTTAGGGGAAAGGGGAAACAGTGCATAACTTACAAGTTGCAATGCAGCAGCATATATTTTATATTAATTTCTTCTATTAATAGCATAATAAGTTATATATTGTATGCAATGTATTGAAACAGTTCATTGCAATGCAACAGCATAATGTGATTTTTTTTCTCTTCTATGCACAACATAAGTTAAATATTGTTTACAATGCACTGAAACAGTTCTTGCATTGCAATGCAACATCAAAGATGATTTGTTTTCTCTTCAATGCACAAAGGAAAGAGTTCTTGCATGCAACGCTGTGCGATAAGCGCCTGTCGTGTTATCTCTTCACTGCAAAACGGATTAAGTTACTGCAATAAAATGCACGTGTAATCTCTGCATTGCACATCGGTTTAAGTTACTGCAATTCAATGTATGTGTTATCTCTTTAATACAGGAGGAATACATTAGTTCTTGTATACAATGTAAGGAAACAGTGCATAACTTACAAGTTGCAATGCAACAGCACATTTGTTATATCAATTTCTTCTATTCAAAGCGTAATAAGTTAACTATTGTATTGCACTGAAACAGTTCTCGATGCATTGCAATGCAATGCACATGTTATGTGTTAAATTTCAATGCATTATGGATGAGTTAGTTCATTCATCGCAATACCACATATATGTGTTCTCTTCAATGCATAAGGAATAGTTAGTTCTTGTATACAATGCAAGTAAACAAGATATAACTTACATGTTTGTTAGTTCTTGTATGCGTTGTAATGCAACAAGCATATGTGTTATATAAATTTCTTCTATGCACAACGTAAGTTAACCATTGTTTGCAATGCACTGAAACAGTTGCTGATGCATTGCAATGCAACAAGCATATGTGATTTGTTTTCTCTTCGATGCAAAAAGGAAAGAGTTAGTTCTTGTTTGCAACACAGCGCAACAAGCACCTGTTTTGTTTTTCTTCTATGCACAACATGTTACTACAATGCAATGTGTTATGTCTCAGTGCATAACGGATGTGATAGTTCATTCATCGCAACACCATATATGTGATTAGTTTTCTCTTCAATGTACAAAGGAAAGAGTTAGTTCTTCTATGCAATGCAGTGCAACAAGCACCTGCACAACGGTTTAAGTTACTGCAATTCAATGTGTGTTACGTTGTATCTCTTCATTGCAGCGCATAACTTATAAGTTGCAATGCAGCAGCATATATTTTATTTTAATTTCGTTTATTCATAGTTTAAAAAGTTAACTATTTTACAATGCGTTGATACAGTTCTTGATGCATTGTAAATGCAGCAGCACATGTATTATATCAATTTATTTTAATTCACAGCATAATAAGATAACTATTATATGCAATGCACTGAAACAGTTCAAGCATATGTGATTTGTTTTTTTCTTCAGTGTACAAAGGAAAGAGTTAGTGCTTGTAACACATACATGTGGTATTGCGGTGAATGAACTAACTCCATCCATAATGCATTGAGATTTAACACATAACATGTGCATTGCATTGCAATGCATCAAGAACTGTTTCAGTGCATACAATAGTTAACTTATTTAAGCTTTGAATAGAAGAAATTGATATAACAAATGTGCTGTTGCATTGCAACTTGTAAGTTATGCACTGTTTCCTTACATTGTATACAAGAACTAATGTATTCCTCCTGTATTACAGAGATTAACGTCTGTTACTGCAATTCAATGTGTCTTACGTTTTATCATTTCAATGCAGGAGGAATACATTAGTTCTTAGGGGAAAGGGGAAACAGTGCATAAACTTACAAGTTGCAATGCAGCAAAATATATTTTATATTCATTTCTTCTATTCATAGCATAATAAGTTGTCTATTGTATGCAATGTATATGTGATTTGTTTTCTCTTCGATGCAAAAAGGAAAGAGTTAGGCGCAACAAGCACCTGTTTTGTTTTTCTTCTATGCCCAACATATGTTAAATATTGTTTTCAATGCACTGAAACAGTTCTTGCATTGCAATGCAACAGCATATGTGATTTATCTTTTTCTTCAGTGTACAAAGGAAAGAGTTAGTGCTTGTATGCAACGCTGCGCTACAAGCACCTGTCGTGTTATCTTTTCACTACAAAACGTATGTTACTGCAATGCAATGTGTTATGTCTCAGTGCATAACGGATGAGATAGTTCATTCATCGCAACACCGTAATTAGTTTTCTCTTCAATGCACAAAGGAAAGAGTTAGTTCTTCTATGCATTGCAGTGCAACAAGCACCTGCAAAACGGATTAAGTTACTGCAATGCAATGCACATGTTATGTGTTATGTCTGCACTGCACAACGGTTTAAGTTACTGCAGTTCAATACATTAGTTCTTAGGGGAAAGGGGAAACAAAGTGCATAACTTACAAGTTGTACAATGCAGCAGCATATATTTTATATTAATTTCTTCTATTCATAACGTAATAAGTTAACTATTATATGCAATGCACTGAAACAGTTCTTGATTAATCGCAATGCAACAGCATATGTGCTTTGTTTTCTCTTCAAATCCCAAAGGAAAGAGTTAGTGCTTGTATGTAATGCTGTGCGACAAGCACCTGTCGTGTTATCTCTTCACTGCAGAACGTAATGTTACTGCAATGCAATGTGTTATGTATTATCTCAGTGCATAACGGATGAGATAGTTCATTCATCGCAACACCATATATGCAATTCATATGCAATGCAATTTGCAATGCAATGTGTTATGTGATATATCTCAGTGCATAACTTACATGTTAGCTCGTATATGCACTGCAATACAACAGCACATTAATGTATTCTATGCATAACATAATAAGATGTTTATTATATGCAATGCAATGAAACAGTCTGTTCTTGTATTTATTGCATTGCATGTACATATTCTGGCCAAAAGTATTTATATTACTTTTTTATATATACTCATTGATGCCTTTTGATATCACATCAGTCATATAGATGTCTATTTTGACCTACTGCACATATTTCTGAACCAAGAATCATGAACTTTCTTTACAAAATCGTTGACTCCTAATGTTACATCAGACCGACAGTAGTCCATATTTGCAATGATGAACATTTTTCTGGCCCAAGAGTACTTGATGTTGAACTTTCTATATATATTAATTGACTCAAGAACAGTAGACAGTATTAGACCTACTTTTTACATTTTTTTTATCCAAAGACTTTGAACATGAACTTTTTGTACTGATGTTACTTCAGCCATACTAGACCCATGTTTGACCTTCTGAACTTTGAGCTTTCTATTCAGCAAAAAACAGTCCATGTTGGACCCCATTAAATTTTTTGATCTCCCAAGAATCCTTTATCATGAACTTAGTATTCATACTCAATGTCTCATTCTGATGTTACATCAGCCAGACAGAACAACATATTTGACCAACAGAACACTTTTCTGGCCAAAGAGACCCTGAACAAGAACTTACTATACATAATCATAGACTTCTGATGTTAAAAATAAGCCATACAGAAGTCCATATTTGACCTACTGAACATGTTTACAGCCAAAGAGTACTCGATCTTGGACTTTCTGTGCACACTATTGCCTCCTTCTGATGTTACATCCCACATATATCTGGCCAAAGAGAATTCAATATTGAACTTTTAATATATACTCATTGACACCTTCTAATGTTAGATCAGCCAGACAGTAGTCCATATTAGACTTAGTGTACATATTTCTGGCCCAAGAGTCCTCAATCATAAACATTCAATCCTTCTGATTACATGACTCCTTTGATTTCAGCTATACAGTTGTGCACATGTCACGTAATGAACATATTTCTGACTAAAGAGTCATTGTTCATGAAATTTCAAATCATAATCATTCAATCCTGCTGATTTTACAACAGCCATACAGAAGTCCATATTTGAACAACTGAACATATTTCTTGAACTTTTCTATATATACACATTACCTCTTTGTGATGTTACAACATTTTTTTAAGTAGGTCTAATATGGACTTCTGCATGGGTGAAGTAACATCAGAAGCAGTCAATCAGTACGTATAGAAAGTTCATGATCGATGACTAATTTCCTTAGAAATATGTCCATTAGGTCAAATATGCAATACTCTATGGCTGAAGCAACATTAGAGTGAGGCATGTATATAAAGCTCATGATCAGATCTCTTTGGCAGGAAATTCGTTCAGTAGGTCAAATATACTGTCTGGCTGAAATAATATCAGATAAAGTCAATGAGTGTGTATAGAAAGTTCATGATCGAGGACTAATTTGACAAAAATATGTTCAGTTGCTCTAATTTGGATATCTGAAGAGCTGAAGTAACATTAGAAGGAGTCAAAGAGCATGTATAGAAAGTTCAAGATCAAGTGTTCTTAGGCCAAAATGTTTATTAGGTCAAATATGGACTAGAAGGCGTCAAAGACTATAAAAATCAATATAGAATATTCTTGGCCAGAAAACTTATGGCCGAAACAAATTTCGGATACATCGAGAATGTATAGAAAGTTCACGATTGAGGTCTAATTTGTCTGAAATATGTTCAGTAAGTCAAATATTGGCTTCTGTCTGTCTGATATAACAACAGGAGTCAATGCGTCTGTATAGTAATTTCATCATTGAGGACTTAAATGGGTTCATATACGGCTGAAGTAATAGAGTGATCAATGAATATATTATTGAAAGTATTGTATTGAAAGTTCAGACAGAGTACTCCTGGGCCAGAATATGTTCATTTGGTCAAATGTGGACCACAGTATGGCTAATGTGATATCAGAAGGCGTCAGTAAGTAAATATAAAAGTTCAAGATTGAGTACTCTTTGGCCAGACATATGTCCTTTAGGCAAATATGCAAATACTCTATGGCTGACAACATCAGAAGGAGTCAATGAGTATGTTTAAAAATTCATGAGCATGGACAAATTTACCAGAGATATGTTCTGTGGGTCAAAACATTGGCTCATGTATGGGTGAAGTAACATCAGAGTGGGCAAAGAGTAATATAACA
>JAOTNS010003124.1:0-13304 GCA_028476615.1 Culter alburnus | reverse complement strand
ATCGAGTATTTTGGCCAGAAATATTTCCTTAAGGTCAATATGCGTACTCTATAACTGACATTTCATTGGAAGGAGTCAATGGTCAGTATAGAAAGTTCTTGATCGAGGACTAATTTGCCGAAATATGTTCTGTAGTCAAAGAGGCTCATGGATGGCTGAAGTAACATCAGAAAGAGTCAATAGTATGTGTGTGAAAAAAAGTCAGTATAGAATGTTATGATCGAGTACTTTGCCAGAAATATGTCCTTAGGTCAAATATGCAATACTGCAGGCTGATGTATCAGCAGGAGTCAATGAGTTTACATGAAAAAGTTCATCATGATCTGTGCTCTTGGACCAAAAATATGTTGTATGGGTCAAATATGGACTACTGTCTGTCTGAAGTAGCATCAGAATGACTCAATAGTTATGTACAAATTTCAAAATCAAGGACTAATTTGCCAGAAATATGTTCAGTGGGTCTAATATGGGACTTCTGTATGGGGAAGTAACATTAGAAGGAGTCAATAGTAATGTATGAAACGTTCAAGATCTATATATCTCTATAACTGACATTTCATTGGAAGGAGATGAGTCAGTATAGAAGTTCTTGATCAGGACTAATTTGCCCGAAATATGTTCAGTAGGTCAAACATGGGCTCATGTATGACTGAAGTAACATCAGAAAGAGTCAACAATAATGTAAGAAAAGTTCAAGATCGAGTACACTTTGGCCCAAAATATGTACTCAAGGTCAAATACAG
The DNA here is from genome assembly GCA_028476615.1 of Culter alburnus. NCBI lineage: Eukaryota > Metazoa > Chordata > Actinopteri > Cypriniformes > Xenocyprididae > Culter > Culter alburnus. Next base: position 12,561 of record JAOTNS010003124.1, on the reverse strand, counting down.
TACTCTATATCTGACATTTCATTGGAAGGAGTCAAAGAGTCAGTATAGAATGTTCATGATCGAGTACTCTTTGGCCAGAATATGTCCTTTAGGTCAATATGCAATACTGCATGGCTGATGTATCAGCAGGAGTCAATGAGTTTACATGAAAAAAGTTCATCATCATGATCATATGCTCTTGGACCAAAAATATGTTGTATGGGTCAAATATGGACTACTGTCTGTCTGAAGTAGCATCAGAATGACTCAATAGTTATGTACGAAAATTTCAAAATCAAGGACTAATTTGCCAGAAATATGTTCAGTGGGTCTAATATGGGACTTCTGTATGGGTGAAGTAACATCAGAAGGAGTCAATAGTAATGTATGAAACATTCAAGATCGAGTACTCTTTGGCCAGAAATATGTCCTTAAGGTCAAATATGCAGTACTCTATAACTGACATTTCATTGGAAGGAGCCATGAGTCAGTATTGAAGGTTCTTGATGGAGGACTAATTTGCTGGAAATATGTTCTGTAGGTCAAAGACGGGCTCATGGATGGCTGAGTAACATCAGAAAGAGTCAATAGTAATGTGTGTGAAAAAATTCAAGATCTAGTACTCTAGCCAGAATTATGTCCTTAAGGTCAAATATGCAATACTGTAAGGCTGATGTATTAGCAGAAGGAGTCAATGAGCTTACATGAAAAGTTCATCATCGTGACCAAAGTACTCTTGGACCAAATATATGTTCTATGTATCAAATATGGTCTTCTGTCTGTCTGAAGGAGTCAATGGTAATGTATATAGTTCTTGATCGAGTACTCTTTGGCCAGAAAATTTCCTTAAGGTCAAATATGCAGTACTCTATAACTGACATTTCATTGGAAGGAGTCAATGAGTCAGTATAGAAAGTTCTTGATCAAGGACTAATTTGCCCGAAATATGTTCAGTAGGTCAAACATGGGCTCATGTATGACTGAGTAACATCAGAAAGAGTCAACAGTAATGTAAGAAAAGTTCAAAGATCGAGTACACTTTGGCCAGAAATATGTACTCAAGGTCAAATACAGTCTATATCTGACATTTCATTGGAAGGAGTCAAAGAGTCAGTATAGAATGTTCATAATCGAGTACTCTTTGGCCAGAAATATGTCCTTTAGGTCAAATATGCAATACTGCATGGCTGATGTATCAGCAGGAGTCAATGAGTTTACATGAAAAAAGTTCATCATCATGATCATGTGCTCTTGGACCAAAATATGTTGTATGGGTCAAATATGGACTACTGTCTGTCTGAAGTAGCATCAGAATGACTCAATAGTTATGTACGAAAATTTCAAATCAAGGACTAATTTGCCAGAAATATGTTCAGTGGGTCTAATATGGACTTCTGTTGGGAAGTAACATCAGAAGGAGTCAATAGTAATGTATGAAATGTTCAATCGTTCAAGTACGAAAGCCAGAATTATGTCCTTAAGGTCAAATATGCAATACTGTAAGGCTGATGTATCAGCAGAAGGAGTCAATGAGTTTATATGAAAAGTTCATCATCGTGACCAAAGTACTCTTGGACCAAATATATGTTCTATGTATCAAATATGGTCTTCTGTCTGTCTGAAGGAGTCATTGGTAATGTATATAGTTCTTGATCGACTACTCGTTGGCAAGAAATATTTCCTTAAGGTCAAATATGCAGTACTTTATAACTGACATTTCATTGGAAGGAGTCAATGAGTCAGTATAGAAAGTTCTTGATCGAGGACTAATTTGCTGGAAATATGTTCTGTAGGTCAAAGACGGGCTCATGGATGGCTGAAGTAACATCAGAAAGAGTCAATAGTAATGTGTGTGAAAAATTCAAGATCTAGTACTCTAGCCAGAATTATGTCCTTAAGGTCAAATATGCAATACTGTAAGGCTGATGTATTAGCAGAAGGAGTCAATGAGTTTATATGAAAAGTTCATCATCGTGACCAAAGTACTCTTGGACCAAATATATATTCTATGTATCAAATATGGTCTTCTGTCTGTCTGAAGGAGTCAATGGTAATGTATATAGTTCTTGATCGAGTACTCTTTGGCCAGAAATATTTCCTTAAGGTCAAATATGCAGTACTCTATAACTGACATTTCATTGGAAGGAGTCAATGAGTCAGTATAGAAAGTTCTTGATCAAGGACTAATTTGCCCGAAATATGTTCAGTAGGTCAAACATGGGCTCATGTATGACTGAAGTAACATCAGAAAGAGTCAACAGTAATGTAAGAAAAGTTCAAGATCGAGTACACTTTGGCCAGAAATATGTACTCAAGGTCAAATATCAGTACTCTATATCTGACATTTCATTGTAAGGAGTCAAAGAGTCAGTATAGAATGTTCATGATCGAGTACTCTTTGGCCAGAAATATGTCCTTTAGGTCAAATATGCAATACTGCATGGCTGATGTATCAGCAGGAGTCAATGAGTTTACATGAAAAAAGTTCATCATCATGATCATGTGCTCTTGGACCAAAAATATGTTGTATGGGTCAAATATGGACTACTGTCTGTCTGAAGTAGCATCAGAATGACTCAATAGTTATGTACGAAAATTTCAAAATCAAGGACTAATTTGCCAGAAATATGTTCAGTGGGTCTAATATGGGACTTCTGTATGGGTGAAGTAACATTAGAAGGAGTCAATAGTAATGTATGAAACGTTCAAGATCTATATATCTCTATAACTGACATTTCATTGGAAGGAGTCAATGAGTCAGTATAGAAAGTTCTTGATCAAGGACTAATTTGCCCGAAATATGTTCAGTAGGTCAAACATGGGCTCATGTATGACTGAAGTAACATCAGAAAGAGTCAACATAATGTAAGAAAAGTTCAAGATCGAGTACACTTTGGCCAGAAATATGTACTCAAGGTCAAATATACAGTACTCTATATCTGACATTTCATTGGAAGGAGTCAAAGAGTCAGTATAGAATGTTCATGATCGAGTACTCTTTGGCCAGAAATATGTCCTTTAGGTCAAATATGCAATACTGCATGGCTGATGTATCAGCAGGAGTCAATGAGTTTACATGAAAAAAGTTCATCATCATGATCATATGCTCTTGGACCAAAAATATGTTGTATGGGTCAAATATGGACTACTGTCTGTCTGAAGTAGCATCAGAATGACTCAATAGTTATGTACGAAAATTTCAAAATCAAGGACTAATTTGCCAGAAATAGTTCAGTGGGTCTAATATGGGACTTCTGTATGGGTGAAGTAACATCAGAAGGAGTCAATAGTAATGTATGAAACATTCAAGATCGAGTACTCTTTGGCCAGAAATATGTCCTTAAGGTCAAATATGCAGTACTCTATAACTGACATTTCATTGGAAGGAGCCATGAGTCAGTATTGAAGGTTCTTGATGGAGGACTAATTTGCTGGAAATATGTTCTGTAGGTCAAAGACGGGCTCATGGATGGCTGAAGTAACATCAGAAAGAGTCAATAGTAATGTGTGTGAAAAAATTCAAGATCTAGTACTCTAGCCAGAATTATGTCCTTAAGGTCAAATATGCAATACTGTAAGGCTGATGTATTAGCAGAAGGAGTCAATGAGCTTACATGAAAAGTTCATCATCGTGACCAAAGTACTCTTGGACCAAATATATGTTCTATGTATCAAATATGGTCTTCTGTCTGTCTGAAGGAGTCAATGGTAATGTATATAGTTCTTGATCGAGTACTCTTTGGCCAGAAATATTTCCTTAAGGTCAAATATGCAGTACTCTATAACTGACATTTCATTGGAAGGAGTCAATGAGTCAGTATAGAAAGTTCTTGATCAAGGACTAATTTGCCCGAAATATGTTCAGTAGGTCAAACATGGGCTCATGTATGACTGAAGTAACATCAGAAAGAGTCAACAGTAATGTAAGAAAGTTCAAGATCGAGTACACTTTGGCCAGAAATATGTACTCAAGGTCAAATATACAGTACACTATATCTGACATTTCATTGGAAGGAGTCAAAGAGTCAGTATAGAATGTTCATAATCGAGTACTCTTTGGCCAGAAATATGTCCTTTAGGTCAAATATGCAATACTGCATGGCTGATGTATCAGCAGGAGTCAATAAGTTTACATGAAAAAAGTTCATCATCATGATCATGTGCTCTTGGACCAAATATGTTGTGGGTCAAATATGGACTACTGTCTGTCTGAAGTAGCATCAGAATGACTCAATAGTTATGTACGAAATTTCAAAATCAAGGACTAATTTGCCAGAAATATGTTCAGTGGGTCTAATATGGGACTTCTGTATTGGTGAAGTAACATCAGAAGGAGTCAATAGTAATGTATGAAACGTTCAATCGTTCAAGTACGAAAGCCAGAATTATGTCCTTAAGGTCAAATATGCAATACTGTAAGGCTGATGTATCAGCAGAAGGAGTCAATGAGTTTATATGAAAAGTTTCATCGTGACCAAAGTACTCTTGGACCAAATATATGTTCTATGTATCAAATATGGTCTTCTGTCTGTCTGAAGGAGTCAATGGTAATGTATATAGTTTCTTGATCGTACTCTTTGGCCAGAAATATTTCCTTAAGGTCAAATATGCAGTACTCTATAACTGACATTTCATTGGAAGGAGTCAATGAGTCAGTATAGAAAGTTCAAGATCGAGGACTAATTTGCTGGAAATATGTTCTGTAGGTCAAAGACGGGCTCATGGATGGCTGAAGTAACATCAGAAAGAGTCATAGTAATGTGTGTGAGTCAGTATAGAATGTTCATGATCGAGTACTCTTTGGCCAGAATTATGTCCTTAAGGTCAAATATGCAATACTGCATGGCTGATGTATCAGCAGGAGTCAATGAGTTTACATGAAAAAGTTCATCATCATGATCATGTGCTCTTGGACCAAAAATATGTATGGGTCAAATATGGACTACTGTCTGTCTGAAGTAGCATCAGAATGACTCAATAGTATGTACGAAAATTTCAAAATCAAGGACTAATTTGCCAGAAATATGTTCAGGTCGGGACTTCTGTATGGGTGAAGTAACATTAGAAGGAATAGTAATGTATGAAACGTCAAGATCTATATATCTATAACTGACATTTCATTGGAAGGAGTCAATGAGTCAGTATAGAAAGTTCTTGATCAAGGACTAATTTGCCCGAAATATGTTCAGTAGGTCAAACATGGGCTCATGTATGACTGAAGTAACATCAGAAAGAGTCAACATAATGTAAGAAAAGTTCAAGATCGAGTACACTTTGGCCAGAAATATGTACTCAAGGTCAAATATACAGTACTCTATATCTGACATTTCATTGGAAGGAGTCAAAGAGTCAGTATAGAATGTTCATGATCGAGTACTCTTTGGCCAGAAATATGTCCTTTAGGTCAAATATGCAATACTGCATGGCTGATGTATCAGCAGGAGTCAATGAGTTTACATGAAAAAAGTTCATCATCATGATCAATGCTCTTGGACCAAAATATGTTGTATGGGTCAAATATGGACTACTGTCTGTCTGAAGTAGCATCAGAATGACTCAATAGTTATGTACGAAAATTTCAAAATCAAGGACTAATTTGCCAGAAATATGTTCAGTGGGTCTAATATGGGACTTCTGTATGGGTGAAGTAACATCAGAAGGAGTCAATAGTAATGTATGAAACATTCAAGATCGAGTACTCTTTGGCCAGAATATGTCCTTAAGGTCAAATATGCAGTACTCTATAACTGACATTTCATTGGAAGAGCCATGAGTCAGTATTGAAGGTTCTTGATGGAGGACTAATTTGCTGGAAATATGTTCTGTAGGTCAAAGACGGGCTCATGGATGGCTGAAGTAACATCAGAAAGAGTCAATAGTAATGTGTGTGAAAAAATTCAAGATCTAGTACTCTAGCCAGAATTATGTCCTTAAGGTCAAATATGCAATACTGTAAGGCTGATGTATTAGCAGAAGGAGTCAATGAGCTTACATGAAAAGTTCATCATCGTGACCAAAGTACTCTTGGACCAAATATATGTTCTATGTATCAAATGGTCTTCTGTCTGTCTGAAGGAGTCAATGGTAATGTATATAGTTCTTGATCGAGTACTCTTTGGCCAGAAATATTTCCTTAAGGTCAAATATGCAGTACTCTATAACTGACATTTCATTGGAAGGAGTCAATGAGTCAGTATAGAAAGTTCTTGATCAAGGACTAATTTGCCCGAAATATGTTCAGTAGGTCAAACATGGGCTCATGTATGACTGAAGTAACATCAGAAAGAGTCAACAGTAATGTAAGAAAAGTTCAAGATCGAGTACACTTGGCCAAATATGTACTCAAGGTCAAATATACAGTACTATATCTGACATTTCATTGGAAGGAGTCAAAGAGTCAGTATAGAATGTTCATAATCGAGTACTCTTTGGCCAGAAAATGTCCTTTAGGTCAAATATGCAATACTGCATGGCTGATGTATCAGCAGGAGTCAATGAGTTTACATGAAAAAAGTTCATCATCATGATCATGTGCTCTTGGACCAAAATATGTTGTATGGGTCAAATATGGACTACTGTCTATCTGAAGTAGCATCAGAATGACTCAATAGTTATGTACGAGAATTTCAAAATCAAGGACTAATTTGCCAGAAATATATTCAGTGGGTCTAATATGGGACTTCTATATTGGTGAAGTAACATCAGAAGGAGTCAATAGTAATGTATGAAACGTTCAATCGTTCAAGTACGAAAGCCAGAATTATGTCCTTAAGGTCAAATATGCAATACTGTAAGGCTGATGTATCAGCAGAAGGAGTCAATGAGTTTATATGAAAAGTTCATCATCGTGACCAAAGTACTCTTGGACCAAATATATGTTCTATGTATCAAATATGGTCTTCTGTCTGTCTGAAGGAGTCAATGGTAATGTATATAGTTCTTGATCGAGTACTCTTTGGCCAGAAATATTTCCTTAAGGTCAAATATGCAGTACTCTATAACTGACATTTCATTGGAAGGAGTCAATGAGTCAGTATAGAAAGTTCAAGATCGAGGACTAATTTGCGAAATATGTTCTGTAGGTCAAAGACGGGCTCAGGAAGTAACATCAGAAAGAGTCATAGTAAACAAAAAGTCAGTATAGAATGTTCATGATCGAGTACTCTTTGGCCAGAAATATGTCCTTTAGGTCAAATATGCAATACTGCATGGCTGATGTATCAGCAGGAGTCAATGAGTTTACATGAAAAAAGTTCATCATCATGATCATGTGCTCTTGGACCAAAAATATGTTGTATGGGTCAAATATGGACTACTGTCTGTCTGAAGTAGCATCAGAATGACTCAATAGTTATGTACGAAAATTTCAAAATCAAGGACTAATTTGCCAGAAATATGTTCAGTGGGTCTAATATGGGACTTCTGTATGGGTGAAGTAACATTAGAAGGAGTCAATAGTAATGTATGAAACGTTCAAGATCTATATATCTCTATAACTGACATTTCATTGGAAGGAGTCAATGAGTCAGTATAGAAAGTTCTTGATCAAGGACTAATTTGCCCGAAATATGTTCAGTAGGTCAAACATGGGCTCATGTATGACTGAAGTAACATCAGAAAGAGTCAACAATAATGTAAGAAAAGTTCAAGATCGAGTACACTTTGGCCAGAAAATATGTACTCAAGGTCAAATACAGTACTCTATATCTGACATTTCATTGGAAGGAGTCAAAGAGTCAGTATAGAATGTTCATGATCGAGTACTCTTTGGCCAGAAATATGTCCTTTAGGTCAAATATGCAATACTGCATGGCTGATGTATCAGCAGGAGTCAATGAGTTTACATGAAAAAAGTTCATCATCATGATCATATGCTCTTGGACCAAAAATATGTTGTATGGGTCAAATATGGACTACTGTCTGTCTGAAGTAGCATCAGAATGACTCAATAGTTATGTACGAAAATTTCAAAATCAAGGACTAATTTGCCAGAAATATGTTCAGTGGGTCTAATATGGGACTTCTGTATGGGTGAAGTAACATCAGAAGGAGTCAATAGTAATGTATGAAACATTCAAGATCGAGTACTCTTTGGCCAGAATATGTCCTTAAGGTCAAATATGCAGTACTCTATAACTGACATTTCATTGGAAGGAGCCATGAGTCAGTATTGAAGGTTCTTGATGGGGACTAATTTGCTGGAAATATGTTCTGTAGGTCAAAGACGGGCTCATGGATGGCTGAAGTAACATCAGAAAGAGTCAATAGTAATGTGTGTGAAAAAATTCAAGATCTAGTACTCTAGCCAGAATTATGTCCTTAAGGTCAAATATGCAATACTGTAAGGCTGATGTATTAGCAGAAGGAGTCAATGAGTTACATGAAAAGTTCATCATCGTGACCAAAGTACTCTTGGACCAAATATATGTTCTATGTATCAAATATGGTCTTCTGTCTGTCTGAAGGAGTCAATGGTAATGTATATAGTTCTTGATCGAGTACTCTTTGGCCAGAAATATTTCCTTAAGGTCAAATATGCAGTACTCTATAACTGACATTTCATTGGAAGGAGTCAATGAGTCAGTATAGAAAGTTCTTGATCAAGGACTAATTTGCCCGAAATATGTTCAGTAGGTCAAACATGGGCTCATGTATGACTGAAGTAACATCAGAAAGAGTCAACAGTAATGTAAGAAAAGTTCAAGATCGAGTACACTTTGGCCAGAAATATGTACTCAAGGTCAAATATACAGTACACTATATCTGACATTTCATTGGAAGGAGTCAAAGAGTCAGTATAGAATGTTCATAATCGAGTACTCTTTGGCCAGAAATATGTCCTTTAGGTCAAATATGCAATACTGCATGGCTGATGTATCAGCAGGAGTCAATGAGTTTACATGAAAAAAGTTCATCATCATGATCATGTGCTCTTGGACCAAAAATATGTTGTATGGGTCAAATATGGACTACTGTCTGTCTGAAGTAGCATCAGAATGACTCAATAGTTATGTACGAAATTTCAAAATCAAGGACTAATTTGCCAGAAATATGTTCAGTGGGTCTAATATGGGACTTCTGTATGGGGGAAGTAACATCAGAAGGAGTCAATAGTAATGTATGAAACGTTCAATCGTTCAAGTACGAAAGCCAGAATTATGTCCTTAAGGTCAAATATGCAATACTGTAAGGCTGATGTATCAGCAGAAGGAGTCAATGAGTTTATATGAAAAGTTCATCATCGTGACCAAAGTACTCTTGGACCAAATATATGTTCTATGTATCAAATATGGTCTTCTGTCTGTCTGAAGGAGTCATTGGTAATGTATATAGTTCTTGATCGACTACTCGTTGGCAAGAAATATTTCCTTAAGGTCAAATATGCAGTACTTTATAACTGACATTTCATTGGAAGGAGTCAATGAGTCAGTATAGAAAGTTCTTGATCGAGGACTAATTTGCTGGAAATATGTTCTGTAGGTCAAAGACGGGCTCATGGATGGCTGAAGTAACATCAGAAAGAGTCAATAGTAATGTGTGTGAAAAAATTCAAGATCTAGTACTCTAGCCAGAATTATGTCCTTAAGGTCAAATATGCAATACTGTAAGGCTGATGTATTAGCAGAAGGAGTCAATGAGTTTATATGAAAAGTTCATCATCGTGACCAAAGTACTCTTGGACCAAATATATATTCTATGTATCAAATATGGTCTTCTGTCTGTCTGAAGGAGTCAATGGTAATGTATATAGTTCTTGATCGAGTACTCTTTGGCCAGAAATATTTCCTTAAGGTCAAATATGCAGTACTCTATAACTGACATTTCATTGGAAGGAGTCAATGTCAGTATAGAAAGTTCTTGATCAAGGACTAATTTGCCCGAAATATGTTCAGTAGGTCAAACATGGGCTCATGTATGACTGAAGTAACATCAGAAAGAGTCAACAGTAATGTAAGAAAAGTTCAAGATCGAGTACACTTTGGCCAAATATGTACTCAAGGTCAAATATACAGTACTCTATATCTGACATTTCATTGTAAGGAGTCAAAGAGTCAGTATAGAAGTTCATGATCGAGTACTCTTTGGCCAGAAATATGTCCTTTAGGTCAAATATGCAATACTGCATGGCTGATGTATCAGCAGGAGTCAATGAGTTTACATGAAAAAAGTTCATCATCATGATCATGTGCTCTTGGACCAAAAATATGTTGTATGGGTCAAATATGGACTACTGTCTGTCTGAAGTAGCATCAGAATGACTCAATAGTTATGTACGAAAATTTCAAAATCAAGGACTAATTTGCCAGAAATATGTTCAGTGGGTCTAATATGGGACTTCTGTATGGGTGAAGTAACATTAGAAGGAGTCAATAGTAATGTATGAAACGTTCAAGATCTATATATCTCTATAACTGACATTTCATTGGAAGGAGTCAATGAGTCAGTATAGAAAGTTCTTGATCAAGGACTAATTTGCCCGAAATATGTTCAGTAGGTCAAACATGGGCTCATGTATGACTGAAGTAACATCAGAAAGAGTCAACAATAATGTAAGAAAAGTTCAAGATCGAGTACACTTTGGCCAGAAATATGTACTCAAGGTCAAATATACAGTACTCTATATCTGACATTTCATTGGAAGGAGTCAAAGAGTCAGTATAGAATGTTCATGATCGAGTACTCTTTGGCCAGAAATATGTCCTTTAGGTCAAATATGCAATACTGCATGGCTGATGTATCAGCAGGAGTCAATGAGTTTACATGAAAAAAGTTCATCATCATGATCATATGCTCTTGGACCAAAAATATGTTGTATGGGTCAAATATGGACTACTGTCTGTCTGAAGTAGCATCAGAATGACTCAATAGTTATGTACGAAAATTTCAAAATCAAGGACTAATTTGCCAGAAATATGTTCAGTGGGTCTAATATGGGACTTCTGTATGGGTGAAGTAACATCAGAAGGAGTCAATAGTAATGTATGAAACATTCAAGATCGAGTACTCTTTGGCCAGAAATATGTCCTTAAGGTCAAATATGCAGTACTCTAAACTGACATTTCATTGGAAGGAGCCATGAGTCAGTATTGAAGGTTCTTGATGGAGGACTAATTTGCTGGAAATATGTTCTGTAGGTCAAAGACGGGCTCATGGATGGCTGAAGTAACATCAGAAAGAGTCAATAGTAATGTGTGTGAAAAAATTCAAGATCTAGTACTCTAGCCAGAATTATGTCCTTAAGGTCAAATATGCAATACTGTAAGGCTGATGTATTAGCAGAAGGAGTCAATGAGCTTACATGAAAAGTTCATCATCGTGACCAAAGTACTCTTGGACCAAATATATGTTCTATGTATCAAATATGGTCTTCTGTCTGTCTGAAGGAGTCAATGGTAATGTATATAGTTCTTGATCGAGTACTCTTTGGCCAGAAATATTTCCTTAAGGTCAAATATGCAGTACTCTATAACTGACATTTCATTGGAAGGAGTCAATGAGTCAGTATAGAAAGTTCTTGATCAAGGACTAATTTGCCCGAATATGTTCAGTAGGTCAAACATGGGCTCATGTATGACTGAAGTAACATCAGAAAGAGTCAACAGTAATGTAAGAAAAGTTCAAGATCGAGTACACTTTGGCCAGAAATATGTACTCAAGGTCAAATATACAGTACACTATATCTGACATTTCATTGGAAGGAGTCAAAGAGTCAGTATAGAATGTTCATAATCGAGTACTCTTTGGCCAGAAATATGTCCTTTAGGTCAAATATGCAATACTGCATGGCTGATGTATCAGCAGGAGTCAATGAGTTTACATGAAAAAAGTTCATCATCATGATCATGTGCTCTTGGACCAAAATATGTTGTATGGGTCAAATATGGACTACTGTCTCTGAAGTAGCATCAGAATGACTCAATAGTTATGTACGAAATTTCAAAATCAAGGACTAATTTGCCAGAAATATGTTCAGTGGGTCTAATATGGGACTTCTGTATGGGGAAGTAACATCAGAAGGAGTCAATAGTAATGTATGAAATGTTCATCGTTCAAGTACGAAAGCCAGAATTATGTCCTTAAGGTCAAATATGCATACTGTAAGGCTGATGTATCAGCAGAAGGAGTCATGAGTTTATATGAAAAGTTCATCATCGTGACCAAAGTACTCTTGGACCAAATATATGTTCTATGTCAAATATGGTCTTCTGTCTGTCTGAAGGAGTCATTGGTAATGTATATAGTTCTTGATCGACTACTCGTTGGCAAGAAATATTTCCTTAAGGTCAAATATGCAGTACTTTATAACTGACATTTCATTGGAAGGAGTCAATGAGTCAGTATAGAAGTTCTTGATCGAGGACTAATTTGCTGGAAATATGTTCTGTAGGTCAAAGACGGGCTCATGGATGGCTGAAGTAACATCAGAAAGAGTCAATAGTAATGTGTGTGAAAAAATTCAAGATCTAGTACTCTAGCAGAATTTGTCCTTAAGGTCAAATATGCAATACTGTAAGGCTGATGTATCAGCAGAAGGAGTCAATGAGTTTATATGAAAAGTTCATCATCGTGACCAAAGTAATC
>JAOTNS010003123.1:0-36673 GCA_028476615.1 Culter alburnus | reverse complement strand
GAAAATTTCAGAAGTGGTACAAAAGTAGTTCAAATGATGATGAGTTGCAGTCGCAGTCCTCTCTGGCGGTAATAGTCTTTATAGGGTACAGAGCAGAATTTAACTTATTAATCCATGACAATATAAATCCGGCTTCTCTCCGTGAAGGCGTTGTTGCGATGCGTCAATGCGTCCGCCATATTGCTGAGGGCAAGACTGTGCTGTAACAATTGCAAGTAAACAGGTTTTTCTGGATAAAAACAATATAATGTTTATGTTTACCAACCGATTTCAGTGGTTTATTAGCTACGTAGTGCACAAAAAGTTCAGGGACAGGTGAGGAGAAGGGAACGAAAGGGGAACCAGCTGAAAGAGATAATGTGCGAGAAGAGGAAGTTGTGCGTGAGTGTGTGACCACAAGAGGGAGACAGAGAAAGAGGAGAAGAAGCCAGGATCATGACAATACCCTCTCTCAACGAGCGCCCCTGGCGCTCCTGAGGCCAACTGGCGAGACCGGAGGAAATCATCGATGAGTGAAGGATCCAGGACGTCCGGGAGGGAACCCAGCTTCTCTCCTCAGGACCATACCCCTCCCAGTCGACAAGATACTGACGGCCGCGTCCCCGACGGCGCATGTCGAGAATCCGGCGAACCCTGTAGATAGGGGTATCATCGACAAGACTAGGGACGCGGACGGGCGAGAAGGGGGACGGATGACTGGTTTGATGCAGAGACATGAAACACGGATGAACCCGGCGTAAATTAGGCAGAAGGAGAAGCTTTACTGCGACAGGATTTATGACCTTTACAATGCGGAATGGTCCAACAAAGCGGGGAGACAATTTACGTGATTCGGACTGGAGAGGTAAATTTGAAGTGGATAACCACACTCTTTGACCGCAAACGTAGCGAGGACTTCTAATTCTGCGCCTATTGGCCGTAACTGTCATGGGTCTTCTAGCTCGACAGAGAGCAGATCGCACTCTCCTCCAGGTGCGTTTGCAACGGCTAATAAAAGCTTGCACTGACGGAACATTAGATTCAGAGTCTTGGGACTCAAATAACGGAGGTTGATAGCCGAGACAGCAATGGAAGGGCGAAAGACCGTAGCAGAGGAGGAAGCGAATTATGGGCGTATTCGGCCCAGGATAGTTGCTGATAAAGTCCGAGAACTAAGTGAGACCACGGTCGTGTAGGAACCGGTAACGGACGAAGTACCACCAAAAGCGCTGACGGATAAAAGCGAGGGTGCCCCGGACGCCGGGATGGGCAGTCAATTTAGAGGTGTGTCCCCATTGAAGGACAGCTCGACGCGCGGATACAGGAACAAAAAGGAGCCCCTTAGGACAGTTGCGCGGGACTATGACTCGAGAAAGAGAACGCTTAACCAGCTTCTCTATTCCCCAACGGTCGTGCCAACAATATGACCGGGGGAATCTCCTCGGGCTCAGAAGAAGAAGAGGAGTCAAAAAGACGAGATAGCGCGTCAGGCTTGACGTTTTTGGTACCCGGGCGATACGAGATGGAAAAATCGAAACGGGTAAAGAATAGAGCCCAGCGGGCTTGACGAGCGTTTAGTCTCTTGGCCTTGCGGATATATTCTAGGTTTCGGTGATCTGTCCAGACAATAAAAGGAACGGGAGCTCCCTCAAGCCACTGTCGCCATTCGCCTAACGCTAGACGGATGGCGAGCAGTTCGCGGTTGCCCACGTCGTAATTGCGCTCAGCAGGAGAAAGACGGTGAGAGAAAAAAGCGCAGGGGTGTATCCTTCCGTCAGCGGCGGACCGCTGGGAAAGAACAGCCCCGACCCCCACTTCAGAGGCATCGACCTCGACTATAAATTGTTTAGTGAAGTCAGGAGTAAGAAGGATAGGCGCGGTAGTAAAAAGAGACTTGAGAACGTCAAATGCTGTCTGCGCAGATTCTGACCACCTAAACTGGGACTTGACTGAGGTCAGAGCTGTAAGAGGAGCGGCTACTTGACTGAAATCTCGTATAAAACGACGATAAAAATTTGCAAACCCGAGAAAACGTTGTAGCGCGAGGCGAGAGTCGGGCACGGGCCAATCAGTGACCGCCTGGACCTTGGCCGGGTCCATACCGATCCCCTCTGCCGAGATGACTGAACCTAGAAACGTAACCGAGGGGGTGTGGAAAGAACATTTCTCGGCCTTTACATAAAGTCGATTCTCCAGTAGACGCTGGAGGACACGACGAACATGTTGGACGTGCACCTGGAGTGATGGCGAAAAGATCAAAATGTTGTCGAGGTAGACGAACACAAAGACGTTGAGCATGTCCCGTAGGACGTCATTGACTAAGGCTTGAAAGACCGCGGGGGCGTTTACCAATCCGAAAGGAAGAACCCGGTATTCAAAGTGCCCTAGGGGCGTGTTAAACGCGGTCTTCCATTCATGCCCCTCCTTTATGCGCACTAGGTGATAGGCGTTGCGTAAATCGAGCTTTGTGAAAATCTTGGCTCCCCTGCAAGACTTCGAAGGCAGATGACATCAGTGGTAAAGGATAACGATTCTTGACAGTGATATCATTTAAACCCCGATAGTCTATGCAGGGACGCAGGGAGCCGTCTTTCTTTTTAACAAAGAAAAAACCGGCTCCCGCTGGAGACGAGGAAGGAACGATGGTACCGGCGTTGAGCGAATCAGAAAGGTATCTCTCGAGCGCCTCCCGTTCGGGAGCGGATAACGAGTATAGTCTTCCCCGGGGGGGCGTTGTACCTGGGAGAAGATCTATACTGCAGTCATACGGGCGATGAGGGGGGAGAGAAGAGGCCCGGGAACGGCTGAAGACCTCCCGCAAATCGTGATACTCCTCCGGAACTCCAGACAAATCACCTGGCTCTTCCTGAAAAACAGTTATGGACGAGACAGGGGGCACAGCAGAAGACAGACAATCAACATGACAAGACACTTTCCAAAGCTAGAATAGAGCCCTCCGCCCAGTTAATCTGGGGGTTGTGGAGAACTAACCACGGGTGGCCTAAAACCACTGGAGAAAAAGGGGAATGAAAAATAAAAAAAAGAAATAGTCTTTCTATGATTTCCTGAAACAGTGAGAGTCAATGGAGAAGTCCTTCTCTGTACCCTAGGAAGGGAACTGCCATCTAGGGCGAACAGGGGGGTGGAGTCTTGTAAATCTAAGAGGGGAATACCTTGTTCCAAAGCCCAAGTCGGGAAGGGAAGTGCAGGACTTAGACGGAGAGACCCATGATGTAGCGCTCGCCAGCAACCCTCCGCCTACTGACGAGCGCTGGCTTTTACTGGGCACCTAGAGACAAAATGATCAGCGGCAGCACAGTACATGCAAAGGCGATTCATAATCCTGCGTTGGCATTCCTGTGTGGATATACGAAGCCCCCCTAGCTGCATCGGCTCGGGATCAGCAGCAGATGACAGTGGTGGCTGGGTCGCCGTGGAAGCGGGAAGTAACGAAGCCTCCATTCTGCGAGCCCTTCGTCGCATGTCAAAGCGTCTTTCGATGCGGAGAGCCAGCTCGACAAGGGAATCGAAACTGTCAGGAACCTCTCGGACAAAGACCTCATCCTTAATCTCAGAGTTCAGGCCCTCGAGAAAGCGGGCGATGAGTGCCGGATCGTTCCATCCACTCGTTGTGGCCAGGGGGTTCGGAACTCAATTGAAAAATCAGTGACTGACCTCTTTCCCTGGCGCAAGGTGGATAGGAGGCGGGATGCTTCGTGACCGTGTGCAGACCGGTCAAAGACTCGGATCATCTCCTCCTTAAAAAGAGAAAACTTGAAGATGCAGTCTACCTCTGCCTCCCAGTTCGCTGCCGCCCACTCTCGAGCTCGTCCATTGAGAAGAGAAATCACATAAGCCACCTTAGATCGATCCTTGGCATAGGTGAACGGCTGGAGGGAAAAAACAACCTCGCATTGGGTGAGGAAGGCTCGGCACTGCAAAGGCTCACCAGAGTAGCACGGTGGGTTGTTTATACGTGGCTCAGAAGAGTCGCGCTGTCCAGCTGAAGCAGTGGTTTCATGACGGTAGTGATGGAACTGCTGGGTTAGATCCGAGAGCTGGGCGGTCAGGGAATCAACGGCACGTCTCGCGGTGGATAAATCCTCCTCATGTTTACCCAGCAGAGCACCCTGGAGCTCTACAGCATTGTGAAGGGGGTTACCACTCGCCTGGTCCATCTCTGGTCGGATTATTCTGTTAAGGTAAGAACGATGGAAAACCAGGGTGGGATGCAGTTAACAGTCTTTAATGAGTAAAGTAAATAGTCCTCACTGAGTAATTAGAACATTAATCACAGGCATAAAACAGAGCCAGAACAGAAACAGCCAGACGACTGGATCAAAGAAAATCTGCATAAACTTCCATGAGGACAGAGGCAGGGACCCCGAGATGCATTCAGCCAGTCAGAAATAGTGAAGACAGCAGTCAGGGTGAACAGCCAAGGGCGAGCGCAGAACAGGTACTCTGCAAACAGGCACAGCTGGATAATACACAGTCCAATGGCAGTATAACTCACAGCAGAAATAATGACTTCACTTTCCACAGATAAGACAGGACAGGACAGGACAGGACAGGACAGGAGAACAGACGTTTCTCACGAGAGGTCATTGAATAATCCGACAACAAGACAGGGCTAGGAAGAGGGAATAAGAAGCAGAGACAATCAAGAGGAAAAAGGGGACAGGTGAGGAGAAGGGAACGAAAGGGGAACCAGCTGAAAGAGATAATGAGCGGGAGAAGAGGAAGTGTGTGCGTGAGTGTGTGACCACAAGAGGGAGACAGAGAAAGAGGAGAAGAAGCCAGGATCATGACACAAACTAAATATTACAAAATGGTTAAACAATTATAGAAATTTTATTCATTTTAAGGTTTCAAAGTGTAGTCTTGTTTTATGTAATCCTCCGAAACAAGTTTGCAGCACAAGTCACAAACAGAAATGTTATTTCATAAAAGTAGATGAGTAAACTGCATTTAATAAATGCGACTAAAAACATGTATTGATATGACAATTGAATACAACAGAATTAAAACATTAATGCCACGATTTTAATATTAATGGGAATTCATACACATTCGTGGATACGTCAATGATTTACATTTTATAGCTGCTAATACGTTAGTATTTTTATGTTTTTAGTGCTATAAATACATCAATATTCTACGTTTTTGTGTGTATGAAAATGTAAGTAAATGTACATGAAGTAGAACCACACTTTACATAAAAATACACGTATTCTCATGAGATCACATTGGATTTAATTAGTTTATTAAACTGCAGAATGAAAGAATCTCATGAGACTTTATAGCTTTAAAAAATAATACATTTATTAAATTTACATGATCCATATTTGTGTACTTCAGCTGTAAACATAACAAAATCAAATGTAAAACTGCCATAGTAATGATAATTACAATAAAACACAAATGACCAATAATCAAGTCATGAAGATGAATGTGATCTTTCTGAACTCTAGAATGAACAGACAAAACAAGCTTGATTATTATTCATGTTCAGAAAAACAATGACAATGGTGAGAAGGATAAAGATGATTTGGTAGCTATATATTATGTTACATTATATTACATTATATTATATTACATTATGACAATAGTTTATGACACACAGCTGTAAAATACAGTTGTAATTGTGTCTCTGTCCTCTGGATCACAGTGACGTTCAGCATCTTTGATCTACAGTCACAGGAAACATTATTAAGTTAGTTAACAGAAAAAATAACTCTATTTACAGTTTAACACAAATATAATCATTCACACGCAAACTGCTGGAGATTCAATATCAGAGTAGTAAAAATCACTGCAAACACAGTCCTTCTTTCAGTATCATTAAGAAATAAAATCTGCTAACACAATTACTGCTGTGAACACCTTTCTGATCACTCACCTGTTCATAAACACTGGATTAAACGCTTCGATGGATGACAGCAGACCTGTGAAATAGATCAGTATTTCTTAGACACTTCTTCATAAATGATTATAGTTCATAATTATGAGATCCTTTAATTCAGGTCTCATACATATCATCCTAAACCCAACTCTAGGTAATCTTCAGTCTTTTCTGTATTCTAAAATGCTGAACATCAAATGACTTATTTAGTGTAAAATATTACCTTTTTCTTCTTCATTTTATTTCGTACAGCCACTATAATCACTGGAACTGCTATCAGGAGTAAACCAAAGCCTCCACAGTGGCGATAATCACAACTGAACCTGAAACATACAAGCCTGAAATACAATAAAAATGCAAACAGCCAGAAGAATCAGAACAGAAGCTGCAGAATGATTAAATGAAAGACTTAAATGAAAAACAAAAAAACAAAAATGAATATGAGGACTATTTAAAGTCATGTTGCCATGGCAACCATCTGTCTGACCTTTGACTTCCTGTTCTGATGGATGGTGTGATGTGAAGTTCACTTCATGTGAGAGAAATATAGTGTGTCAGGTGAAGACATCAGCAGTAAATGATAAACACATATTTAATAACAGATATTACTGAGAGATCAGAAGATGAACCTGTTGAAGAGCTGATCTGATGGTCTGTGATCGTGATGCTGCTGGATTGTGGGTTTGTGTCTGATGTTCTCAGATAGTTTGAAAATGAGCTGATAGTTTGATCTGAAGGGGAATAAAGACTGAGCTGTTATACTGACACATTAATGCACATAATCATGGGTTTATGTGAAGAGAAACTTGAGCTGGAAGATTCATATTAAATATCAGACACCTGGATAGAAGGTGGAGGTAAAGATCTGGACAGGAGCTGTTTTCTGTGGAGCTTTAGAAACAAGGTCACAGCGTACAAATGACACAATATATAATAACACAATCATTAACTACAGCATGAAGCATAAACATGAATGATGAAGCAGATTGTTGTTCAGTATTGAATATCAGGCACCTCTGAGCACAATAAGATTGACTTCTTTGTAGTGTTCAGCTCCAGCTCTACAGCGGTACAGTCCAGCATCTTCCATCTTCAGGTCACTGATGGTCACTGTAAATGAACTCTTATGATCATCCTGCAGTGAGAATCTGCCCTCAGACTTTCCTCCATCAGATTGTAGTATAAGGACACTCTCATTGTGAACTCCTTTGTAGAAGTATTTGAAATAGGTTTTATATCCTCCTGGATAAGGACACTTAATAATCACTGGTTCTCCCTCCATTCCTCTCACTGTAATGTCCACAGACAGTGACCTGATCACTGCACACACACACCACACACACACACACACACACACACACACACACTGCTTTACTCATGTACACTGATAATAAGCCATATAACAGATAATAAACTCTTGTATTAGAGATCTTGAGCTCTTACCCGTCAGCAGAAACACACAAACTGTCAGTGGAAACTTCATTCTTCATCAGTTCAGTTCAGAAAATCAGTCTGAAACTCAGCAGTTCCTCAAACTACTTTCTGAACTCAACAATAATACTGCTCTCTTCTATCAGTGGAGAATAATAATACATTTGTTTCTCGTCTCACGTGTTGAGAGTCAAACTCTACTGTTCACTGACTGTGTGTCTGTGTTTCTATGAGGTGTTAGCTGTGAAACGCCTCTCAGTTTTGACCAGAAATTAGCTGTGAATTCATGAACTACAACCTGTTTCCTGTCCTCTCTGTTTCTCTTCTGTCTTTAACATGTTTGAGTGCTGTCTGTTGCCTTTTTATACAACTAAATTACTAAGTAAGTAATAATCAGCTTTTAATAATAAGTAAGAAAGTAACAACAACAAGTCTTTAACCAAACTCTTGAGTACATTAATGTTGCAGGAGATCAAAGGAAGAGCAGAAGAGCGAATGAGATGCAAAAGCTCCTCCAGTGCATGAACTTTGCCAATATTAATACTAAAGTTCAGATCAGATCAGGAAGAGTATATTAATAATGTCAAAATATATTTTCTAACAATCAGCTCTGGCCTCTTGGTTTTATATTCTGCCAGCGTAGTGAAACATTGTGGTTTTGACACTACAGAAGCAGCGAGAGCCAAATGCGTATCTTCACCATGTCTGGACTTTACACTAAATTCATGCAGCAGTAAATATTAAACCGGATGCCAGACTTTGTGCAGAGGAACATGTCTCACTTTAGAGAAGAGAGAGCACTTTGTCAAAGCAGAAGTCTGGTTTGAATAAGATATATGAGTGCATTATGCCAAAAGTTACAATAGATCATTCATAAATGGATTAATACAAGAATAATATGTTTGAAATGATTAATAATGAAAATAACCATAGAAGAATAATCATATTAATCATAAGTATATATTTCTCTCCCTTTTTTCTAATACACCAATTTTGAAACATGTTATTACATGTTAATCATCATCCACTTATGGAGAAAAGTCAAATATTTTAAAGAAACAATCCTTGCCAGACTCTGATTGAAAAAGACAAATGAAAAAGCATTGAGGCGAATAAAAAAAAGCTTGTCATGAGAAAACACTGTTGTTTACAGAGAATGTTTCTCCATCATATGAGTTTTGGGAGAGGAGAGTGTTCAGCTGAAGCTTCAAAGCTCTTCCTGTGGCTGTAGTTTCACTTCCTGTTTGGTAAGTGTGTGTCAAAGACATCTCATGTTTAACTGAAGCAAAAAGGCCTCCTTGTATTATGTTGATAAATCTATCCATTAGCATTAACATCTCAACAGCAGTTGCTTCTAACAGCCTCCAAAAAAACAATATGTACCATTTATATGTGGTTTGCAATGATTTATTATGCAGCTACTTTTGAATGGTCATGAATGGAGAAAGATGATCTCTGGCAGCAGATTATTGTAGTTTCAACATCAACCAGCAGGAGTGAACAGATGAAACTAACCTGACAAAGCTTGAACTGAACATCCATATGCACAGTAATAACTACAAACATACAAAACTGTAATAATTAAATGCTTTACTTGCAATCCAAAATAACATGATTTAACAGCCTGGTCTCATTGGGTATTAAGACGTAACTTTCAAAGACACAAAACATACATTTTTACATTTACATTTACAATTAGTCATTTAGCAGACGCTTTTCTCCAAAGCGACTTACAAATGAGAATAGTAGAATCAATCAAACCATCATGAGAACAACAGTATATAGGTGCTGTGTGAAGTCACAGTAAAGTGCTTGTAGCAAGGTTTTTTTTTTTTTTTTTTTAAATAAATAGATGGTAGAAGAGTAGAAATCAAGGTAAGTGCTACTATTACTGGGTCAAGTGCTGACGAAAAAGATACGTCTTTAGCATGTTTTTGAACATGGCTAAAGACTCCGTCATTCCACCAGCCAGGAACCGACCCGGAGAAGGTTAGTGAGAGTGATTTTATGCCCCTTTGTGATGGCACCACAAGGCGCTGTTCACTTGCAGAACGCAAGTTTTTGGAGGGCGGATAAGTCTGAAGAAGTGAGTTAAGGTATAGCGGTGCAGAGCTGCTATTTTTGTACATTTAAAAAGGTGCTGAAATGTACAATATTGACGTATTTATAGCACTAAATCGTAAAAAGACATGTTTTTACAGCAAAAAAATGTCAAATATTTATCTTTCATGTTATAAAGATAAAAGTATAATTTCCCTTTTATTGTTATGTAGATAAATGTAAGATCCCTAAACCCAATTCCGAACCTGAACATAGCCATATTAGACAGAATGTTAAAGAATAATAGGCTACTTAATGGACAGAAATGTGTAGGAAAATGACACTTTTAGTAACAATATAGCATTAAAACGAAATGTTGAGCCACTAATCTAAACCTACCCATAACCATTTCTTAAAACTATGTTCCTGTTTTAAATAAAAGAATAACAGAAGAGTAATCACAATAATTTGTTTATTGCGAAAATTTCAGAAGTGGTACCAAAAGTAGTTCAAATGATGATGAGTTGCAGTCGCAGTCCTCTCTGGCGGTAATAGTCTTTTATAGGGTACAGAGCAGAATTTAACTTATTAATCCATGACAATATAAATCCGGCTTCTCTCTGTGAAGGCGTTGTTGCGATACGTCAATGCGTCCGCCATATTGCTGAGGGCAAGACTGCGCTGTAAACAACTGCAAGTAAATGGGTTTTTCTGGATAAAAACAAATATAATGTTTACGTTTACCAACCGATTTCAGTGGTTTATGAGCTACGTAGTGCACAAAAAGTTCTAGTTACTTAAAATCTCGATAGTTAGACTTATAAAATATTTATTTTAATAAGGAATAGTCAAAGCTCAGGCTTCTCATGTATTTTGCTGCTTTATTCTTGGATAGGAATTGTGAAGATGCCCATACAGAGATATAATTTAATTTTAACATTAAATGAAATAAAGTTTTCTTATTGTGGAAAAGGTATTTTCTGTCTTTAACCCAATTTTAGCTTTTCTTGTGCTTAGACACAGAGGTATACGTAGATGGATGATTATTGACAAACGTCTCAGGTTACGTATGTAACCATGGTTCCCTGAGAACAGGGAACGAGACTCTGCGTTTGACAGAACGCATTGGGGAACCGTCACGTGACCCAGGTGTCGAAAGCACTATCCAAACAACTCCAATTCCTATTGGCCGGCGACAGCCTATGACGTCATACGGCGCGACCCGGATGTATAAAGAGAGCGCCTGGAGAGACAGTCTCTATCTTATCGTCTTGAGGGACTGTTCTGAAGGCAGGCATCCTGAAGCATGGCAAAGTCTCGGGGAACCATGGTTACATACGTAACCTGAGATGTTCCCTTTCGAAAGGGAACTCCACTCTGCGTTTGACAGAACGCATTGGGGAACGATATACCCACGCCGCCATGCTGGAGGGGAGTGCCTGCCAAAAATACGGCTGAGGCAAAGGCCTCAAAGCAGTTCTCAAACTGCCCAGCAACTCCCCCTCGGGTCACACCAGACTGTCAGTGACAGCATTCCCTTTGGCCAACAGCCCAAGCTGAACTTCCCAAAGGCTTCTATCTTTCTCTTCTAGCAAATAGAGCCTAGAGAAAACGCTAAGGCGTCTAGAACCCAATTTTCTTGTAGGAAAAGTGGTCCCTTTAAGGGAATGTGGCCAAGGAACCAAAGGGAACCTCGGCCAGTCACTCACGAGGGGAGCAGGGTCACCCTCATTGCCACCAGGGAGGCCGACCTGGTCTTCTCAGGGAACAGACTCAGTTCAGGCCAACCCTGTCTGAATACAGAGCCTCTAAAACGCATTCTTCAGGAAGATAGTAGGTAAGAGTGACTGCAGAAAGGCAGAAACCAGCTCAGACCCACGCGTAGAGACGGGCATCCTGGAGAGCAGAACTCAGCTGAGTGCTATGAACCCTCATATCGAGGGGAGATAATCCGCTCAAACTAGGATCTACCCAGTGCTTAATTAACGCACTGAGGAGGCTGTGAAAAGGGGAGCACAAACCAGCCTGGGGCTGACCCTTAAGACGGGGCCTGATCAAGGCCGAACCATCATAATCAGCTTAGGGAGCTAAGCACTATTACAAACCCCAAGGGGAAGCGCAGAGCTCACCTAACAGGTAACTATGCCAAGAGCACATACTCATGGAGGCCCGAGAGGGGCTACAACATGACAACAGTTCTATATACATAAAGACAGAAGTAAACTTCAGAAAGAGGCCTGTTTCTGGTAAAGCCATTCTGAACATCTGTCTAAGCCGGCGGCAGACAGACAACTTCCATGGCAGCAACAGAAAGCTGCACAGTGCTCTTATGATAATCCACCCAACACAATCCGACAAGCAGTGTACTCAGTAAAAGCACCTTTTACTCTTTAAGCAAGAGGAGTACAGCGTACGCCAACACGTATTAAGGAAGGCCTGGAAGGCCTATAACCTCAACAGACACGTGGCATCAGCTCGTGGCAGTGTTTAGGTCCCAAGCCTGGTAAACAGCCCGCAAAAGAGGAGGTTGAATCTACCACTTGGGCCCCTGGCCAACGAAAGTGTACAGAAATAGTTCTCAGAGAGAAATACACCTAAACAAACACTAGTGTATCCAAAAAAGGCGGCCCGCAGGCTTAGCATCCTTCAGGACACACGGCGTAATTCTCGTGGCCGTTTCCAGGAGCACAAAGATCCAACCTAAGCGCTAGGTGGCTCTTAGCTCAACTAGAATCATCGACTCAGAGGCAACAATAGGTTAAACCAAACCTCAGTAAGGTTTCACTACTGACATCTCATCCAGAGCCGCACAGAAAAACACAATCTGTGCCAACGTGCAAACTAAAAAGGAGGCCTGAAGTGGCCTGCCGATTCAGTGACACGTGGCTTCAGCTCATGAATTTCCAGGGACCCAAGCTTACAGGGAACCAGCTCTAACCCACACTATGGGAAGCCAACTGCTACCTGTGCTAGGCTACACTTTCCAAACAGGCAAAGTACCCTAAGTTCTTGTGACTAAGGGGAACCAATTCAACCAACATGGTCTAAGGGAGGCTAATTAAGCCTGCTACCTCAAACAGACATGCTGCAGGGCCTTAAGCAGTGTAATATCAAAACAGTATGTGAGCAAACTGATATCCATTAAACAGCCAATATGAAATTATTGCAAACTAGAAGGAGGCTGAACAATCCAGCCTACAATCACCGTTATATGCAATATAGCTGATAAACAGATAACTGAAAGGGAGCTGACAGATACGAACTTTTCTCAAAAAGTGATCTAGCTACCCTGAGTATGCAATCCGACAGGCGATGCACTCGGTAACACGGGGAAAGTGTTCACCGAACACTTAAATAGTGTCCGCTTTTCTTTCAAAAAGGGCCTGCTATATATAAGCGGGTGCCAACCTGTGGCAGCATATTAAGCTCACATACAAACTAAACATTCCAACAGGCAATGTACCCTAAACATGTGACTAAAGGGAACCAAACAAAGCCAACGTGGTCTAAGGGAGGCTATAAGGCCTACTAACTCAAACAAACACATGGCAGGGCCTGTGGTAGTGTACATATGTGAGCAAACCATGATCAGTTAATCAGCATTGTATAAAACAACTGCTAACTAGAAGGAGGCTAAATATCATAAAGCCTACAATCTGAGTTATATGCAATATAACCGCTAACAAGATCACCAGGGAGCTAAAATAGATACCAACTTTCCTCAAAAAGTGGTTCTAACTACCCTGAGTATGCAATCCAACAGGTGATGCACTCAGTGACACAAATACACCTCTTAACTGGGGAATATGTAGTCACCATCCTCTCAAATAGAGGCCGCTTTACAGCAGAAAGGGGCCTACTATTAAGAGAACAGGTGCTAACCTGTGGCAGCATACGTAAGCTCACATATATATATGTAGGGCAAAAATCTAGAACTCAAAGTAACATAAAAACTTTGAAATACATGCTATTAAAAAGGAAAAACATTCCCATACAGATCCTCAAATCTGTTCTAAGCCTAGAAGACGAAAGGCTAAAAACTAGCATCGTCCAATCAAACTTGATAAATACAGATATCAAGTGGCTCAGAGGAATTCATTTCCCTTAGCATGAAAGTTCTAGGAAGTGGGGCCTAGCAAAAACCTGCATAACTTATCTACGCAAAGATAAGGGCCTACCACCTGAGAGACAGCATCAGGGAGTCAAAACAGTCTACGACCTAGCTGTTAATCTCACAATTGCGCCTACATAAGCAAGGGGATAATGGCATACGGCCTGACAACTCCCTCAGGAGGAGGCCAGAACTAGGAACTATACAACCTGACAAGGGATAGTAAACATAAGGTTATGTAAATAACACACCAAACCTAGCTCTAGCCTAGCCGCTAAGCTACGGGCCTTCTTACAGGGCCACAAGCCTAGTGAAGCCCGGGCTTCACCTCCAAATCTCATGGATAAGAGAAAGAAAGTGAAGCTCACAAGCAAACAATGTCAGGCGGCCGATTAAGGCCGACCTAAACATCTACATATTAGCTGAAGTGACAAGTGCTATCAACTTCAGTTTGCCAAAACCCCCCTAATTTTCCTGACTACATGCTCAGAAAACTATACAGGAAATAAGGTCTTATTTTAAATGAATAAAATATAGACTCTCCTGCAGCTCAAAAACCAAAAACTCCTAATGCTCCTTTTTACATAAAAGGATGGAATCTAAGGTTCTTTAAGCTTAAAGATCCTCTTACTATCAAACAGAAACAGCGGGCTGATAGAAACAATGACTATGGGCCCAGCCATCAGTCTGACCATAAGAAGCATCTGAGCATGACATATGTTTATATATATACATATACACACAGGAGGTGGAAGAAGAAGAGGAGAGGGTAGCTATAAATAGTCCTATATAGCTGGGAGATCGATTACAAACGCAACAGTGTTTACAATCGATCACCCATCTCACTCTCTCTTCCTCCTCCTCCCGTCTGTCTGGGTTCAATGGCTAGGGGTTTTTCTATTCCTCACCGATCTCAAACGCGGAGATCAGAACGGAATGGAAAGTATGGAAGCTGCCGTATCAATGGACAGAAAGGAACCGCTCGCCGAACCGTCCGCGCGCGGCCCCTTTCTTAACGCGCCTTCCCGGCAGCCGCAGCCCGCCGAGAAGCGCGTCCCAAACACACAGCAGCTCGCATACACCCGCCAGAGGAGCGCTCGCCGCCGGACGCGATGACGTCAAACACGAACGTCATCGTCATCCGGGTGCTCTCGCCAGCCCCAGGGAAGTTGAGAGAATGAAACTTTCTCAAACTTCCCAATGAGCTCATCTGCGAGCCCTATGATTGCAGCCACCACTAAGCCTTAGCACAAACAGGGGCCAGAACCACCAGGCAGAGATGCAGACAGCTCTTCCCTTGGGAAGAGTGCCAAACGAGAACAGAGTAAACAACAGACAGACACACAGCAGTGCCCTCAAGCACTGTGTATGCGTGCTCCTCTCCAGACAGAAAACGCTCAGAAAAATATGTATATCAAGTGTCAAACCCTGGGACATGGATAAACAACACTCTCATGAACGTTTGTAAGGCATATATAGAAAACCCTACCGGAGTCTTTTGGTATAGATGCAATCAGACAGAACAGGACCGAAAGACGAAAAAGATAGAGACTGTCTCTCCAGGCGCTCCCTTTATACATCCGGGTCGCGCCGTATGACGTCATAGGCTGTCGCCGGCCAATAGGAATTGGAGTTGTTGGATAGTGCTTTCGACACCTGGGTCACGTGACGGTTCCCCAATGCATTCTGTCAAACGCAGAGTGGAGTTCCCTTTCGAAAGGGAACAGCAGGTGGATGACAGTAATGCAGATAAGTGAACTGGTGATATGAACTAGGTGGAATGGTAACTGAATACTGACAGTCTTTTGTCTTACAGATGATGGAATCATGGATGGATGGATGATCATCGATGGAGTGCACACAGGATGGAGGTAAGCATACATACACAGACATAGGAGTACGAAGACAAAGGGGATCTGCTGGAGTGGAAATAGTAGGTACTGGAAACACTGGAAACACTCATAGAAGCGGTCCTTTATGTGTGAACACATCAACAAGACCGGACAACTGAGTGAGGCGAGTGCCATGCTTAAGTAGTCCTGTGATGAAATAGTTGAAGAAATAGTTTATGTAGTATATAATATAATAATAATAATAATATAGTCAATAATAAAGTATATAATATTGTCAATAAAAATTAAATAGTGACTAGTACAATAATAATATATTATTGGTATTATAATAATAATAATAATAAATAGTTTCAATCAATCATCTAAAATCGCCAATCAAGACCAATCAACTTTCCTGGAGGATGACTGGAGAATAAACCGCTCCGCTGATCTGCCCACTTTTACTGTACCTTCAGAAGGAATCATCAAACCAAATGCTGGTTGGAAGGTAGCTGTGGTCACACACAAGTGCAGAAACGTTCACAAAAGGGGATAGAAGCTCCTCAGACTCGTCTGCTGCTAGAGATGATATTCAACAGCTGTAGCGAGCGACACGGTCTCATCCTGTGGTGCCACATTCCCTGAAGTGCTTGGAGAGACACCGCACCGGACCATGAGATGCTGAAAATGCCCTGAAACTGGCCTGCCATAGAATTGTTATTCCATCCCCCTAAAATCCAAAACACACACACACAATCTCGAGTTGTGTTCAGATAAACAATGAAAGTCATACTCATCTGTGATGGAATTAGATGGAGTAAATTATGACAAATTTTCGATATATTTTTCATTTTGGGTGAGAGACAGAGAGGTTTGAATATGACCAGGGCCATAATGCTCACATC
Organism: Culter alburnus; assembly: GCA_028476615.1. Classification (NCBI taxonomy): domain Eukaryota; kingdom Metazoa; phylum Chordata; class Actinopteri; order Cypriniformes; family Xenocyprididae; genus Culter; species Culter alburnus. The sequence continues at coordinate 20,470 of JAOTNS010003123.1, read as the reverse complement.
AGTTCTGGGTTTAACTAACAAATACTCACAGCATTAGGCAGAGGAGGATCAGTCTCTTGGAAACGATGAGAACAGTTCACTGACAGGCTCTCCTCAGCTTTCCTTGAGGCTCGTGTAGCCCTGGTTGCAACGGGCTAAAAAGGAAATGAAAATATAAACAAATCACCATTTAATCCTTATAATCAAGTGATGATGAACCTACTCTTTGTAGATGAGTCGGGAAACTGAAGACCGATGGTTTCTGACAGTCTGACCTGTCCTGTCAAAGTCCTCCGGCTTGAAGTGCTCACTGTATAGCACAGAGAACTCACTTGAGGAAAAAACCTTCTCTTCTTAAAGTTACCCACTGTCTCCTCAACTCTTTGTCTTTGATTTGTGAGTTTATGTTGTGTTTTGGTGTATCTTATGGTTGCATTGTCAGTCGCTGAAAAGGAGAAAACACCTTCTGTGTCACACAACAAACAAACTAAATATTACAAAAATGGTTAAACAATTATAGAAATTTTATTCATTTTAAGGTTTCAAAGTGTAGTCTTGTTTTATGTAATCCTCCGAAACAAGTTTGCAGCACAAGTCACAAACAGAAATGTTATTTCATATTAAGTAGATGCTGAACTGCATTCAATAAATGTGACTAAAAACATGTATTGATATGACAATTGAATACAACAGAATTAAAACATTAATGCCATGATTTTAATATTAATGGGAATTCATACACATTCGTGGATACGTCAATGATTTACATTTTATAGCTGCTAATACGTAAGTATTTTTATGTTTTTAGTGCTATAAATACATCAATATTCTACGTTTTTGTGTGTATGAAAATGTAAGTAAATGTACATGAAGTAGAACCACACTTTACATAAAAATACACGTATTCTCATGAGATCACATTGGATTTAATTAGTTTATTAAACTGCAGAATGAAAGAATCTCATGAGACTTTATAGCTTTAAAAAATAATACATTTATTAAATTTACATGATCCATATGTGTGTACTTCAGCTGTAAACATAACAAAATCAAATGTAAAACTGCCATAGTAATGATAATTACATAAAAACACAAATGACCAAATAATCAAGTCATGAAGATGAATCTGATTTTCTGAACTCTAGAATGAACAGACAAAACAGCTTGATTATGATTCATGTTCAAAAAACATGAAAATGGTGAGAAGGATGAAGATGATTTGGTAGCTATATATGTTATATTACATTATATTATATTACATTATATCATATATATTATGAAAATAGTTTATGACACACAGCTGTAAAATACAGTTGTAATTGTGTCTCTGTCCTCTGGATCACAGTGACGTTCAGCATCTTTGATCTACAGTCACAGAAACATTATTAAGTTAGTTAACAGAGAAAATACTCTATTTACAGTTTAACACAAATATAATCATTCACATGCAAACTGCGGAGATTCAATATCAGAGTAGTAAAAATCACTGCAAACACAGTCCTTCTTTCAGTATCATTAAGAAATAAAATCTGCTAACAAAATTACTGCTGTGAAAACACCTTTCTGATCACTCACCTGTTCATAAAACACTGGATTAAACGCTTCGATGGACGACAGCAGACCTGTGAAATAGATCAGTATTTCTTAGACACTTCTTCATAAATGATCTTATAGTTCATAGTTATGAGATCCTTTAATTCAGGTCTCATACATATCATCCTAAACCCAACTCTAGGTAATCTTCAGTCTTTTCTGTATTCTAAAATGCTGAAACATCAAAATGACTTATTTAGTGTAAAATGTTACCTTTCTTCTTCATTTTGTTTCGTACAGCCACTATAATCACTGGAACTGCTATCAGGAGTAAAACCAAAGCCTCCACAGTGACGATAATCACAACTGAACCTGAAAACATACAAGCCTGAAATACAATAAAAATGCAAACAACCACAGAGAGTGTTTCTTGAGAGTATGGCATATAATGTGAGGGAGTACATTAAACCATTATTGCGATGCTACAGTCGTCAGAAGTTTGGACATGTTGCTGGGTCATGTCAGGGTAAAAGAAAGTGTGCAAATTGTGGTGGAGATCATATAATGTAAGGCAGAGGCTCCTGAGTGCCTGAACTATGATGGGGATCATGCAGCAGGGTTTCACGGCTGTGAGTGCTTTGTTCAAGCTAGACTGGTGCAGGTTGTGAAGGATCAGAACAAGGTGACGTATGCAGAGGCAGTTCAAAGAGTGGCTATAGAAAGCACAAATGATAGAGCAGTGCTAGGAGCCAGCTCATTGTGCCAAACTCAAAAGCCTTGAGTTTGGTCCGGTGTTCACAAAGAACATCAGATAATCAGGGGTTAGAGGGAACAGCACATGCAGGCCTGGATGACAGAGCACAGATACTGTCTAGAGATGAAGTTAAGGTAGAACATAAAGTGTCTGTTGCTGTATTCACATCCAGAGATGAGAATTGTGTGGGTGAGGGAAAGGAGGATGATACAGCAGAGGAAAGATGAGAAGAAGAAAGAGAGCGCAGGTTTGATCTGAAGGTAACTGGTAGAGGGGTTGGCGCGGTGAACAAATAGGGAGTTGTAGATTAAAAGTAATGAAGAAATGATCAGAAATGTGCAGAGGTTTTACCAAAATGTTGTCAGTGATACAGTTGCATGTGTAACAAGTGAGGAATACTATAAGCGAGTCATCATGAAGAGGCAATTAGACACAAGAAGTGTCTATTTAAAGTGTCAGTCATTTAATTTTGTGTCAGTCGAGCAGCAGATTCAGTCAAAGTACAAAGAGTAATTTTAAATGAAGATTTGCTACATAATGAGAGTCAAAGTTGCATGTAGAGGCCCTGTGTAGTATTGTACTTCACCTGTAGAGGGCGCAGTGTAGAGCAGCTCTCTGAACTGAACTCACAGGCTGAACAGAAGACTAATATTAGTGATTATGCTCCTACTGTATGGTGTGTTGGCATATATTGTTATTGTTAGTCTTCTTCTTCTTCTGCTCTTGAGTCTATGGCAGCCCATAAAACCTTTAATAGGAAAGTTGTGAAATTTGGCACACAGATAGTGGATGGTCTGAACATTAACCATATGTGAAATCTCTAATTAAGACCCTTCAGTGCCACTAACAGCTCAAAGCTGTGCTCATGTTTATGCTAATAACACTGACCTGTAAGGGCTAGAAACAAAATTCCCTCATGAAAAATGTTCTGCTATTCTAAATATTAAAAAAAAAAAAAAAAAAAAAATCTTTTTAAGATATAGTTTTTTTGGCCATTATATGACTTTATAGGACATATCAGACAGAACAGCATGGGGTGGAGAGAGACAAACGGGATCAGAAACGGACCTGGAGCCGGGAATCAAACTCGAGTCACCGGAGGCATGTGCGCTACATGTTGGAGTGCTGTCCACAAGGCTATCGGCTCTGACAATTCTACTTGTTCTTCAGTTATTCGAGACAGTTGGTCCAATTTTTTAACTAAATTAGCCCAGATCATCTTCAGACCATGCTGACAAAAAATTATTAAAACCCTTTTGATAGACCAGACTGTTCTTGTGTCACTTCAATTGTATAGTATGAAAGCAACAGCATATGGTTACGAAATTTGATATGTGTCATTAGCACCAAGGAGCCTAAGAAGATTGGAATTGTCGCCAACTAGTGGTCAAAATAAAATAAAATGTACAAATATGCTTATAGCCTTTGTGAATTTTGTTTGATGCCATAAATCTTACCTATTTGTGTTCTTTGGATCCTACAGAATCTAACAATAAGCAATTTTACAGTACAATATAATCAGCCTTTTTTCTGCCCACCATTTTAAGCATTTTCCATAACTTTACTATTTCAAACTCCTCAGTCATCAGATCATGCTGGTAAAAAAAAAAAAAGTGGTTAAAAACGTTTTAATATCTAAAAACATTTTCATATAACTTTTTGTCATATTAAAGTGCCACATAGTGTTTATTTTACATTTTTATTGGTTTTATTGAACTGTAGATGAGGTGGTCTAATTACAAAGAACACTACATTTCATGTAATTTTTCAGTTGTTTTATTATTATTATTATTTTTAATTGTTAGTAACTTTTCTTGTTAGTAATATTACATACAAAATACTGATAAAACTGTGTTTTGTACAGGAAAGTGTGTATTTTTTTTTTTTTTTAATTCTTAAAAAAATATATAGATTTTACCAGTTGTTGGCAGTCTTTTTTTATTCATCATTGATGACTCAATATATCGGACCCTCGTTTGTTGAGATGTTTTGTGGATGTGTTGCTGTCTCGTAGATCCGTTCAGTCCTGCTGTCCTCTGTTGGGTCTGGTGAACAATCTGTCACTTGATTGGTCGAGTGGGTGTGACTGAGGTTTGAATCAGGCGGCTGATCAGTTACTGTGGTGTAAGCAGTAGAGACTTTTGTGCGGGTGTTGAGGTGTGATGCAGACGTCTGATTGGATGAAGATGTTGCCACGGCGCCATCACTGTTTGGAATCTCTTCATAAACGTGGTCAGTCTGAAAAACAACACATACATCAATAATTTACTAGTTTATATAAATGATATTCTCTATTAATCAATAATCAATCATTTAACATGTCTGAACTACAAGAAAAGTTTTGAACACCCACATTTTGCAGAAATAAAGCTGCATGAAAACAGATAATAGTAAATTTACATACTAAAACAAGACTTCATAATAATAATAACAATAATAATAATCACAAACAAACTGTTACCTGTCCCACATTTCCTTTTCCTCATTTTCAGGATGAGGAGCGTTCCCAAACACAGAACCAGCAGAACCAAAGCCACACCACCAGCAACATAAACCAGGTCTGTACGCACTGCTAAACACAAGATATTACATACACTGTAAAACCCATCAAGTTAAGCTAACTCATTTCATTTGAGGACACAAATTACCTCAATTCAATTAAATTTAAACAAATAGTTATGAGTTCTCTGAACTTATTTTAATCGAGTCCACTAAAACAAGGATATTTCTTAATATACAATTAAACTTTACACTGCATTCAAATACTTTATATAGAAACTTTTACAAACTTTTTCAAACTTTTAATGAACTCAGAGCACTTGCAGTTACTGCTAGCTCACATTAGCACACACAAAGTCAAATCCAATAAGTCAAGCTTAGAAGTTTAGAAACCAATAATTATGAGTACTCTGCACTTATTTCACTTCAGTTCACTAAAAGAAGATATACATTGCAGTTGAGACATTAAGTGATTAATTTAGACTGGCCACACACTTGAAGATTTTAAGGCTGATTTTTGAGCTCGATTTGCAACCCACAACCATCTGGGGGTGTGGCCCGATTTGAGGCTTGTCGCAACCAGCTTTTTGTCCAAAAAATCCTCAATTGTATGGTGTCATTACGATTATTTTACTATTCCCGATCACTCCAGCTGCAAAACACCTTATACACCACCATTGGTCCGTAACGAAAACATAATTAAAGGTGTTCACTGAGGCTCTGCTTTCTTTCACATGGAACTCTGACTCATTTCATCTGTTGAGTCCATCAATTTAAAGGAACACTCCACTTTTTTTGAAAAGAGGCTCAATTTCCAACTCCCCTAGAGTTACACAGTTGAGTTTTACCGTTTTCAAATCCATTTAGCTGATCTCCGGGTCACTTTTAGCATAGCTTAGCATAGTTCATTGAATCTGATGAGATCAATAGCATCTTGCTCAAAAATGACCAAAGAGTTTCAATATTTTTCCTATTTAAAACTTGACTCTTCTGTAGTTACATCATGTACTAAGACTGACGGAAAATGAAAAGTTGCTATTTCCTTGGCTGATATGGCTATACTCTCATATACTCACAAGGCACATTGCTGCAATATCAATATATTTTGCTGTAATATCATTGCACCTGCTGCACCCATGGTACGGCAGTTTGTGTGCTTACACTCTAAAAAAATGCTGGGATAAAAACAACCCAAGTTGGGTTGAAAATGGACAAACCCAGCAATTGGGTTGTTTTAACCCAGCGGTAGGGTTAAATGTTTGCCCAACCTGCTGGGTAGTTTTATTTAACTCAACTATTGTTTAAAAAATTACTGTATTGCTTAATTAAAATTAACCCAAAGTATGTTGGAAATGAACATTTATTAATGTTCAATGAATAATTATTAAACAATAAACATTTATTAAATTGCTTATTAATAAATTTATATTAATAAACTATTAAATTTATATTAATAAAATATTAAAGCTTATTAATAAACATTCACCTTTTGTCTATTATTGTTGCCTCTAATTGCATCTGGTTTTTAATTTCCCAACTATTTTGGGTTCATTTTAAGCTAGCCATATAGCAATTTTTAAACAATAGTTGGTTTAAATAAAACTACCCAGCAGGTTGGGCAAACATTTAACCCAACCGCTGGGTTAAAACAACCCAATCGCTGGGTTTGTCCATTTTCAACCCAACTTGGGTTGTTTTTAACCCAGCATTTTTTAGAGTGTACTATTGTTTGGCTGATAGAGTTCAGCTGTAGTATTTCCTGTTCTTGTTGTTTCAGTTTCTTGATGAGTCACTGAAAGAGAGTGTGCTGTTACTGCATATGAAAGTCTTTTCTGTGCATATCATCATTACTGATAATCACATGACATTAGTGCTCATTTAGAAGATGCTTCATTATCTGAAATGATACAGTCACTTTGGATAAAAGTGTTTGTCAAATGCATGAAAACCCCACGTGAAGTAATGCTGCATTCATGCCATGATGGTATTACTGTCATTATGAGATGATTTTACTCAGAAACAGTCTCAGAAACTAGAACAAAAAAAGTGTTAAAGAAAACGTTGGCTGTAAAATGACTAAGCAAACATTTAGTTTTTATATGTAAATTATGAATTGTTGAATGTCACAAGCTTTAAATGTTGAGTGTGCTGCAATTTGGTGCAAGTTTGTGAAAGACATAATTTGTCTAGTTTGAAACGTGTAATTACAGGAATGTTATCATGATCATAATTGCAGAATTAAAATTGTATAGAAGCTTTGATGTCTCTGTATTCAATATAATCACACTAACTATTAATGTATTTATTGAAGTTATGACTCTGAAAACATATATCTGGTTGACATAAATATATGTAATAACAGTAACTTCAAATTAACAATATATTTTCATCTAAATGCATGTGAGTGTAGATGTCAGCAGGTGTATTCAGTGTGTGTGTGTGTGTGTGAGTTCAGGTACCTGTGCTGGTGTGTTCAGTGTGTTCAGTGCTGGTGTTTGTATGTGGATGAATGGAGGATGTTGAGATCTGGACAGGTCTTGTTGTCTCTGGAGCTGAGAAACAAGGTCACACCACACACATAAAAAATAACACAATCATTAACTACAGCATGGAGCATAAACATAAATGAAAAAAAAAAAAAAAAAAAAACATTATTATTTGATTGTTGTTGTTGTTTCATTGTTTGTTTTGTTGTTTGTGTAATGAATATCAGGCACCTCTGAGCACAATAAGATTGACTTCTTTGTAGTGTTCAGCTCCAGCTCTACAGCCGTACAGTCCAGCATCTTCCATCTTCAGGTCACTGATGGTCACTGTAAATGAACTCTTATGATCATCCTGCAGTGAGAATCTGCCCTTAGACTTTCCTCCATTAGATTGTAGTATAAGGACACTCTTTTTGAAAGATCCTTTGAAGAAGTATTTGAAATAGGTTTTATATCCTCCTGGATAAGGACACTTAATAATCACTGGTTCTCCCTCCGTTCCTCTCACTGTAATGTCCACAGACAGTGACCTGATCACTGCACACACACACACACACACACACACACACACACACACACTGCTTTACTCATGTACACTGATAATAAGCCATAATAACAGATAATAAACTCTTGTATTAGAGATCTTGAGCTCTTACCCGTCAGCAGAAACACACAAACTGTCAGTGGAAACTTCATTTCTTCATCAGTTCAGTTCAGAAAATCAGTCTGAAACTCTCAGCAGTTCCTCAAACTACTTTCTGAAACTCAAATAACAATAATACTGCTCTCATCTATCAGTGGAGAATAAAATAATACATTTGTTTCTCGTCTCACGTGTTGAGAGTCAAACTCTACTGTTCACTGACTGTGTGTCTGTGTTTCTATGAGGTGTTAGCTGTGAAACGCCTCTCAGTTTTGACCAGGAAATTAGCTGTGAATTCATGAACTACAACCTGTTTCCTGTCCTCTCTGTTTCTCTTCTGTCTTTAACATGTTTGAGTGCTGTCTGTTGCCTTTTTATACAACTAAATTACTAAGTAAGTAATAATCAGCTTTTAATAATAAGTAAGAAAGTAACAACAAACAAGTCTTTAACCAAACTCTTGAGTACATTAATGTTGCAGGAGATCAAAGGAAGAGCAGAAGAGCGAGTGAGATGCAAAAGCTCCTCCAGTGCATGAACTTTGCCAATATTAATACTAAAGTTCAGATCAGATCAGGAAGAGTATATTAATAATGTCAAAAATATATTTTCTAACAATCAGCTCTGGCCTCTTGGTTTTATATTCTGCCAGCGTAGTGAAACATTGTGGTTTTGACACTACAGAAGCAGCGAGAGCCAAATGCGTATCTTCACCATGTCTGGACTTTACACTAAATTCATGCAGCAGTAAATATTAAACCGGATGCCAGACTTTGTGCAGAGGAACATGTCTCACTTTAGAGAAGAGAGAGCACTTTGTCAAAGCAGAAGTCTGGTTTGAATAAGATATATGAGTGCATTATGCCAAAAGTTACAATAGATCATTCATAAATGGATTAATACAAGAATAATATGTTTGAAATGATTAATAATGAAAATAACCATAGAAGAATAATCATATTAATCATAAGTATATATTTCTCTCCCTTTTTTCTAATACACCAATTTTGAAACATGTTATTACATGTTAATCATCATCCACTTATGGAGAAAAGTCAAATATTTTAAAGAAACAATCCTTGCCAGACTCTGATTGAAAAAGACAAATGAAAAAGCATTGAGGCGAATAAAAAAAAGCTTGTCATGAGAAAACACTGTTGTTTACAGAAAATGTAAATAATACAGATCAATGTTTCTCCATCATATGAGTTTTGGGAGAGGAGAGTGTTCAGCTGAAGCTTCAAAGCTCTTCCTGTGGCTGTAGTTTCACTTCCTGTTTGGTAAGTGTGTGTCAAAGACATCTCATGTTTAACTGAAGCAAAAAGGCCTCCTTGTATTATGTTGATAAATCTATCCATTAGCATTAACATCTCAACAGCAGTTGCTTCTAACAGCCTCCAAAAAAACAATATGTACCATTTATATGTGGTTTGCAATGATTTATTATGCAGCTACTTTTGAATGGTCATGAATGGAGAAAGATGCTCTCTGGCAGCAGATTATTGTAGTTTCAACATCAACCAGCAGGAGTGAACAGATGAAACTAACCTGACAAAGCTTGAACTGAACATCCATATGCACAGTAATAACTACAAACATACAAAACTGTAATAATTAAATGCTTTACTTGCAATCCAAAATAACATGATTTAACAGCCTGGTCTCATTGGGTATTAAGACGTAACTTTCAAAGACACAAAACATACATTTTTACATTTACATTTACAATTAGTCATTTAGCAGACGCTTTTCTCCAAAGCGACTTACAAATGAGAATAGTAGAATCAATCAAACCATCATGAGAACAACAGTATATAAGTGCTGTGTGAAGTCACAGTAAAGTGCTTGTAGCAAGGTTTTTTTTTTTTTTTTTTAAATAATAGATGGTAGAAGAGTAGAAATCAAGGTAAGTGCTACTATTACTGGGTCAAGTGCTGACGAAAAAGATACGTCTTTAGCATGTTTTTGAACATGGCTAAAGACTCCGTCATTCCACCAGCCAGGAACCGACCCGGAGAAGGTTAGTGAGAGTGATTTTATGCCCCTTTGTGATGGCACCACAAGGCGCTGTTCACTTGCAGAACGCAAGTTTTTGGAGGGCGGATAAGTCTGAAGAAGTGAGTTAAGGTATAGCGGTGCAGAGCTGCTATTTTTGTACATTTAAAAAGGTGCTGAAATGTACAATATTGACGTATTTATAGCACTAAATCGTAAAAAGACATGTTTTTACAGCAAAAAAATGTCAAATATTTATCTTTCATGTTATAAGATAAAAGTATAATTTCCCTTTTATTGTTATGTAGATAAATGTAAGATCCCTAAACCCAATTCCGAACCTGAACATAGCCATATTAGACAGAATGTTAAAGAATAATAGGCTACTTAATGGACAGAAATGTGTAGGAAAATGACACTTTTAGTAACAATATAGCATTAAAACGAAATGTTGAGCCACTAATCTAAACCTACCCATAACCATTTCTTAAAACTATGTTCTGTTTTAAATAAAAGAATAACAGAAGAGTAATCACAATAATTTGTTTATTGCGAAAAATTTCAGAAGTGGTACCAAAAGTAGTTCAAATGATGATGAGTTGCAGTCGCAGTCCTCTCTGGCGGTAATAGTCTTTTATAGGGTACAGAGCAGAATTTAACTTATTAATCCATGACAATATAAATCCGGCTTCTCTCCGTGAAGGCGTTGTTGCGATGCGTCAATGCGTCCGCCATATTGCTGAGGGCAAGACTGTGCTGTAAACAATTGCAAGTAAACAGGTTTTTCTGGATAAAAACAAATATAATGTTTATGTTTACCAACCGATTTCAGTGGTTTATTAGCTACGTAGTGCACAAAAAGTTCAGGGACAGGTGAGGAGAAGGGAACGAAAGGGGAACCAGCTGAAAGAGATAATGTGCGGAGAAGAGGAAGTGTGTGCGTGAGTGTGTGACCACAAGAGGGAGACAGAGAAAGAGGAGAAGAAGCCAGGATCATGACAGTACCCCTCTCTCAACGAGCGCCCCCTGGCGCTCCTGAGGCCAACTGGCGAGACCGGAGGAAATCATCGATGAGTGAAGGATCCAGGACGTCCCGGGAGGGAACCCAGCTTCTCTCCTCAGGACCATACCCCTCCCAGTCGACAAGATACTGACGGCCGCGTCCCCGACGGCGCATGTCGAGAATCCGGCGAACCCTGTAGATAGGGGTATCATCGACAAGACTAGGGACGCGGACCGGGCGAGAAGGGGGACGGATGACTGGTTTGATGCAAGAGACATGAAACACGGGATGAACCCGGCGTAAATTAGGCAGAAGGAGAAGCTTTACTGCGACAGGATTTATGACCTTTACAATGCGGAATGGTCCAACAAAGCGGGGAGACAATTTACGTGATTCGGACTGGAGAGGTAAATTTGAAGTGGATAACCACACTCTTTGACCGCAAACGTAGCGAGGACTTCTAATTCTGCGCCTATTGGCCGTAACTGTCATGGGTCTTCTAGCTCGACAGAGAGCAGATCGCACTCTCCTCCAGGTGCGTTTGCAACGGCTAATAAAAGCTTGCACTGACGGAACATTAGATTCAGAGTCTTGGGACTCAAATAACGGAGGTTGATAGCCGAGACAGCAATGGAAGGGCGAAAGACCGGTAGCAGAGGAGGGAAGCGAATTATGGGCGTATTCGGCCCAGGATAGTTGCTGATAAAGTCGAGAACTAAGTGAGACCACGGTCGTGTAGGAACCGGTAACGGACGAAGTAGACCGGCCGGAGGGGAATTGCCAGCCTTAGTCTGCGCGCACGTATCGCAGGAGGCAATAAACCGTCACACGTCTCGTTCCAAAGAAGACCACCAAAAGCGCTGACGGATAAAAGCGAGGGTGCCCCGGACGCCGGGATGGGCAGTCAATTTAGAGGTGTGTCCCCATTGAAGGACAGCTCGACGCGCGGATACAGGAACAAAAAGGAGCCCCTTAGGACAGTTGCGCGGGACTATGACTCGAGAAAGAGAACGCTTAACCAGCTTCTCTATTCCCCAGACGGTCGTGCCAACAATATGACCCGGGGGAATAATCTCCTCGGGCTCAGAAGAAGAAGAGGAGTCAAAAAGACGAGATAGCGCGTCAGGCTTGACGTTTTTGGTACCCGGGCGATACGAGATGGAAAAATCGAAACGGGTAAAGAATAGAGCCCAGCTTGACGAGCGTTTAGTCTCTTGGCCTTGTGGATATATTCTAGGTTTCGGTGATCTGTCCAGACAATAAAAGGAACGGGAGCTCCCTCAAGCCACTGTCGCCATTCGCCTAACGCTAGACGGATGGCGAGCAGTTCGCGGTTGCCCACGTCGTAATTGCGCTCAGCAGGAGAAAGACGGTGAGAGAAAAAAGCGCAGGGGTGTATCCTTCCGTCAGCGGCGGACCGCTGGGAAAGAACAGCCCCGACCCCCACTTCAGAGGCATCGACCTCGACTATAAACTGTTTAGTGAAGTCAGGAGTAAGAAGGATAGGCGCGGTAGTAAAAAGAGACTTGAGAACGTCAAACGCTGTCTGCGCAGATTCTGACCACCTAAACTGGGACTTGACTGAGGTCAGAGCTGTAAGAGGAGCGGCTACTTGACTGAAATTTCGTATAAAACGACGATAAAAATTTGCAAACCCGAGAAAACGTTGTAGCGCGAGGCGAGAGTCGGGCACGGGCCAATCAGTGACCGCCTGGACCTTGGCCGGGTCCATACCGATCCCCTCTGCCGAGATGACTGAACCTAGAAACGTAACCGAGGGGGTGTGGAAAGAACATTTCTCGGCCTTTACATAAAGTCGATTCTCCAGTAGACGCTGGAGGACACGACGAACATGTTGGACGTGCACCTGGAGTGATGGCGAAAAGATCAAAATGTTGTCGAGGTAGACGAACACAAAGACGTTGAGCATGTCCCGTAGGACGTCATTGACTAAGGCTTGAAAGACCGCGGGGGCGTTTACCAATCCGAAAGGAAGAACCCGGTATTCAAAGTGCCCTAGGGGCGTGTTAAACGCGGTCTTCCATTCATGCCCCTCCTTTATGCGCACTAGGTGATAGGCGTTGCGTAAATCGAGCTTTGTGAAAATCTTGGCTCCCTGCAAGACTTCGAAGGCAGATGACATCAGTGGTAAAGGATAACGATTCTTGACAGTGATATCATTTAAACCCCGATAGTCTATGCAGGGACGCAGGGAGCCGTCTTTCTTTTTAACAAAGAAAAAAACGGCTCCCGCTGGAGACGAGGAAGGAACGATGGTACCGGCGTTGAGCGAATCAGAAAGGTATCTCTCGAGCGCCTCCCGTTCGGGAGCGGATAACGAGTATAGTCTTCCCCGGGGGGGCGTTGTACCTGGAGAAGATATACTGCAGTCATACGGGCGATGAGGGGGGAGAAGAGGCCCCGGGAACGGCTGAAGACCTCCCGCAAATCGTGATACTCCTCCGGAACTCCAGACAAATCACCTGGCTCTTCCTGAAAAACAGTTATGGACGAGACAGGGGGCACAGCAGAAGACAGACAATCAACATGACAAGACACTTTCCAAGCTAGAATAGAGCCCTCCGCCCAGTTAATCTGGGGGTTGTGGAGAACTAACCACGGGTGGCCTAAAACCACTGGAGAAAAAGGGGAATGAAAAATAAAAAAAGAAATGGTCTTTCTATGATTTCCTGAACAGTGAGAGTCAATGGAGAAGTCCTTCTCTGTACCCTAGGAAGGGAACTGCCATCTAGGGCGAACAGGGGGGTGGAGTCTTGTAAATCTAAGAGGGAATACCTTGTTCCAAAGCCCAAGTCGGGAAGGGAAGTGCAGGACTTAGACGGAGAGACCCATGATGTAGCGCTCGCCAGCAACCCTCCGCCTACTGACGAGCGCTGGCTTTTACTGGGCACCTAGAGACAAAATGATCAGCGGCAGCACAGTACATGCAAAGGCGATTCATAATCCTGCGTTGGCATTCCTGTGTGGATATACGAAGCCCCCCTAGCTGCATCGGCTCGGGATCAGCAGCAGATGACAGTGGTGGCTGGGTCGCCGTGGAAGCGGGAAGTAACGAAGCCTCCATTCTGCGAGCCCTTCGTCGCATGTCAAAGCGTCTTTCGATGCGGAGAGCCAGCTCGACAAGGAATCGAAACTGTCAGGAACCTCTCGGACAAGACCTCATCCTTAATCTCAGAGTTCAGGCCCTCGAGAAGCGGGCGATGAGTGCCGGATCGTTCCATCCACTCGTTGTGGCCAGGGTTCGGAACTCAATTGAAAAATCAGTGACTGACCTCTTTCCCTGGCGCAAGGTGGATAGGAGGCGGGATGCTTCGTGACCGTGTGCAGACCGGTCAAAGACTCGGATCATCTCCTCCTTAAAAAGAGAAAACTTGAAGATGCAGTCTACCTCTGCCTCCCAGTTCGCTGCCGCCCACTCTCGAGCTCGTCCATTGAGAAGAGAAATCACATAAGCCACCTTAGATCGATCCTTGGCATAGGTGAACGGCTGGAGGGAAAAAACAACCTCGCATTGGGTGAGGAAGGCTCGGCACTGCAAAGGCTCACCAGAGTAGCACGGTGGGTTGTTTATACGTGGCTCAGAAGAGTCGCGCTGTCCAGCTGAAGCAGTGGTTTCATGACGGTAGTGATGGAACTGCTGGGTTAGATCCGAGAGCTGGGCGGTCAGGGAATCAACGGCACGTCTCGCAGTGGATAAATCCTCCTCATGTTTACCCAGCAGAGCACCCTGGAGCTCTACAGCATTGTGAAGGGGGTTACCACTCGCCTGGTCCATCTCTGGTCGGATTATTCTGTTAAGGTAAGAACGATGGAAAACCAGGGTGGGATGCAGTTAACAGTCTTTAATGAGTAAAGTAAATAGTCCTCACTGAGTAATTAGAACATTAATCACAGGCATAAAACAGAGCCAGAACAGAAACAGCCAGACGACTGGATCAAAGAAAATCTGCATAAACTTCCATGAGGACAGAGGCAGGGACCCCGAGATGCATTCAGCCAGTCAGAAATAGTGAAGACAGCAGTCAGGGTGAACAGCCAAGGGCGAGCGCAGAACAGGTACTCTGCAAACAGGCACAGCTGGATAATACACAGTCCAATGGCAGTATAACTCACAGCAGAAATAATGACTTCACTTTCCACAGATAAGACAGGACAGGACAGGACAGGACAGGAGAACAGACGTTTCTCACGAGAGGTCATTGAATAATCCGACAACAAGACAGGGCTAGGAAGAGGGAATAAGAAGCAGAGACAATCAAGAGGAAAAAGGGGACAGGTGAGGAGAAGGGAACGAAAGGGGAACCAGCTGAAAGAGATAATGAGCGGAGAAGAGGAAGTGTGTGCGTGAGTGTGTGACCACAAGAGGGAGACAGAGAAAGAGGAGAAGAAGCCAGGATCATGACACAAACTAAATATTACAAAATGGTTAAACAATTATAGAAATTTTATTCATTTTAAGGTTTCAAAGTGTAGTCTTGTTTTATGTAATCCTCCGAAACAAGTTTGCAGCACAAGTCACAAACAGAAATGTTATTTCATAAAAAGTAGATGAGTAAACTGCATTTAATAAATGCGACTAAAAACATGTATTGATATGACAATTGAATACAACAGAATTAAAACATTAATGCCACGATTTTAATATTAATGGGAATTCATACACATTCGTGGATACGTCAATGATTTACATTTTATAGCTGCTAATACGTTAGTATTTTTATGTTTTTAGTGCTATAAATACATCAATATTCTACGTTTTTGTGTGTATGAAAATGTAAGTAAATGTACATGAAGTAGAACCACACTTTACATAAAAATACACGTATTCTCATGAGATCACATTGGATTTAATTAGTTTATTAAACTGCAGAATGAAAGAATCTCATGAGACTTTATAGCTTTAAAAAATAATACATTTATTAAATTTACATGATCCATATGTGTGTACTTCAGCTGTAAACATAACAAAATCAAATGTAAAACTGCCATAGTAATGATAATTACAATAAAAACACAATGACCAAATAATCAAGTCATGAAGATGAATGTGATCTTTCTGAACTCTAGAATGAACAGACAAACAAGCTTGATTATTATTCATGTTCAGAAAACAATGACAATGGTGAGAAGGATAAAGATGATTTGGTAGCTATATATTATGTTACATTATTACATTATATTATATTACATTATATCATATTATATTATGACAATAGTTTATGACACACAGCTGTAAATACAGTTGTAATTGTGTCTCTGTCCTCTGGATCACAGTGACGTTCAGCATCTTTGATCTACAGTCACAGGAAACATTATTAAGTTAGTTAACAGAAAAAATAACTCTATTTACAGTTTAACACAAATATAATCATTCACACGCAAACTGCTGGAGATTCAATATCAGAGTAGTAAAATCACTGCAAACACAGTCCTTCTTTCAGTATCATTAAGAAATAAAATCTGCTAACAAAATTACTGCTGTGAAACACCTTTCTGATCACTCACCTGTTCATAAAACACTGGATTAAACGCTTCGATGGATGACAGCAGACCTGTGAAATAGATCAGTATTTCTTAGACACTTCTTCATAAATGATCTTATAGTTCATAATTAGATCCTTTAATTCAGGTCTCATACATATCATCCTAAACCCAACTCTAGGTAATCTTCAGTCTTTTTCTGTATTCTAAAATGCTGAAACATCAAAATGACTTATTTAGTGTAAAATATTACCTTTCTTCTTCATTTTATTTCGTACAGCCACTATAATCACTGGAACTGCTATCAGGAGTAAAACCAAAGCCTCCACAGTGGCGATAATCACAACTGAACCTGAAACATACAAGCCTGAAATACAATAAAAATGCAAACAGCCAGAAGAATCAGAACAGAAGCTGCAGAATGATTAAATGAAACTTAAATGAAAAACAAAAACAAAAATGAATATGAGGACTATTTAAAGTCATGTTGCCATGGCAACCATCTGTCTGACTTCCTGTTCTGATGGATGGTGTGATGTGAAGTTCACTTCATGTGAGAGAAATATAGTGTGTCAGGTGAAGACATCAGCAGTAAATGATAAACACATATTTAATAACAGATATTACTGAGAGATCAGAAGATGAACCTGTTGAAGAGCTGATCTGATGGTCTGTGATCGTGATGCTGCTGGATTGTGGGTTTGTGTCTGATGTTCTCAGATAGTTTGAAATGAGCTGATAGTTTGATCTGAAGGGGAATAAAGACTGAGCTGTTATACTGACACATTATGCACATAATCATGGGTTATGTGAAGAGAAACTTGAGCTGGAAGATTCATATTAAATATCAGACACCTGGATAGAAGGTGGAGGTAAAGATCTGGACAGGAGCTGTTTTCTGTGGAGCTTTAGAAACAAGGTCACAGCGTACAAATGACACAAATATATTAATAACACAATCATTAACTACAGCATGAAGCATAAACATGAATGATGAAGCAGATTGTTGTCAGTATTGAATATCAGGCACCTCTGAGCACAATAATTGACTTCTTTGTAGTGTCAGCTCCAGCTCTACAGCGGTACAGTCCAGCATCTTCCATCTTCAGGTCACTGATGGTCACTGTAAATGAACTCTTATGATCATCCTGCAGTGAGAATCTGCCCTCAGACTTTCCTCCATCAGATTGTAGTATAAGGACACTCTCATTGTGAACTCCTTTGTAGAAGTATTTGAAATAGGTTTTATATCCTCCTGGATAAGGACACTTAATAATCACTGGTTCTCCCTCCATTCCTCTCACTGTAATGTCCACAGACAGTGACCTGATCACTGCACACACACACACACACACACCACACACACACACACACACACACACACTGCTTACTCATGTACACTGATAATAAGCCATAATACAGATAATAAACTCTTGTATAGATCTTGAGCTCTTACCCTCAGCAGAAACACACAAACTGTCAGTGGAAACTTCATTTCTTCATCAGTTCAGTTCAGAAAATCAGTCTGAAACTCTCAGCAGTTCCTCAAACTACTTTCTGAAACTCAATAACAATAATACTGCTCTCCTTCTATCAGTGGAGAATAAATAAACATTTTTTTCTCGTCTCACGTGTTGAGAGTCAAACTCTACTGTTCACTGACTGTGTGTCTGTGTTCTATGAGGTGTTAGCTGTGAAACGCTCTCAGTTTTGACCAGAAAATTAGCTGTGAATTCATGAACTACAACCTGTTCCTGTCCTCTCTGTTTCTCTTCTGTCTTTAACATGTTTGAGTGCTGTCTGTTGCCTTTTATACAACTAAATTACTAAGTAAGTAATAATCAGCTTTTAATAATAAGTAAGAAAGTAACAACAAACAAGTCTTTAACCAAACTCTTGAGTACATTAATGTTGCAGGAGATCAAAGGAAGAGCAGAAAGCGAATGAGATGCAAAAGCTCCTCCAGTGCATGAACTGTGCCAATTTAATACTAAAGTTCAGATCAGATCAGGAAGAGTATATTAATAATGTCAAAAATATATTTTCTAACAATCAGCTCTGGCCTCTTGGTTTTATATTCTGCCAGCGTAGTGAAACATTGTGTTTTGACACTACAGAAGCAGCGAGAGCCAAATGCGTATCTTCACCATGTCTGGACTTTACACTAAATTCATGCAGCAGTAAATATTAAACCGGATGCCAGACTTTGTGCAGAGGAACTGTCTCACTTTAGAGAAGAGAGAGCACTTTGTCAAAGCAGAAGTCTGGTTTGAATAAGATATATGAGTGCATTATGCCAAAAGTTTACTAGATCATTCATAAATGGATTAATACAGAATAATATGTTTGAAATGATTAATAATGAAAATAACCATAGAAGAAATCATATTAATCATAAGTATATATTTCTCTCCCTTTTTCTAATACACCATTTTGAAACATGTTATTACATGTTAATCATCATCCACTTATGGAGAAAATCAAATATTTAAAGAAACAATCCTTGCCAGACTCTGATTGAAAAAGACAATGAAAAAGCATTGAGGCGAATAAAAAAAAGCTTGTCATGAAAACACTGTTGTTTACAGAAATGTTTCTCCATCATATGAGTTTTGGGAGAGGAGAGTTTCAGCTGAAGCTTCAAGCTCTTCCTGTGGCTGTAGTTTCACTTCCTGTTTGGTAAGTGTGTGGTCAAGACATCTCATGTTTTAACTGAAGCAAAAAGGCCTCCTGTATTATGTTGATAAATCTATCCATTAGCATTAACATCTCACAGCAGTTGCTTCTAAAGCCTCCAAAAAACATATGTACCATTTATATGTGGTTTGCAATGATTATTATGCAGCTACTTTTGAATGGTCATGAATGGAGAAAGATGCTCTCTGGCAGCAGATTTTGTAGTTCACATCAACCAGCAGGAGTGAACAGATGAACACTAACCTGACAAGCTTGAACTGAACATCCATATGCCAGTAATACTACAAACATACAAACTGTAATAATTCAATGCTTTACTTGCAATCCAAAATAACATGATTTAACAGCCTGTCTCATTGGTATTAAGACGTAACTTTCAAAGACACAAAACATACATTTTTACATTTACATTTACAATTAGTCATTTAGCAGACTTTTTTCCAAAGCGACTTACAAATGAGAATAGTAAATCAATCAACCATCATGAGAACAACAGTATATAAGTGCTGTGTGAAGTCACAGTAAAGTGCTTGTAGCAAGGTTTTTTTTTTTTTTTAATAAATAGATGGTAGAAGATAGAAATCAAGGTAAGTGCTACTATACTGTACTGGTCAAGTGCTGACGAAAAAGATACGTCTTTAGCATGTTTTGAACATGGCTAAGACTCCGTCATTCCACCAGCCAGAACCGACCCGGAGAAGGTTAGTGAGAGTGCTTTTATGCCCCCTTGTGATGGCACCACAAGCGCTGTTCACCTGCATAACGCAAGTTTTTTTGAGGGCGGATTCATTCTGAAGAAGTGAGTAGGTATAGGGTGCCGAGCTTCTATGCTTTGTACATTTAAAAAGGGGCTAAATGTACACTATTGACGTATTTATAGCACTATCGTACAAGACGTTTTCAGCAAAAAATGTCAACGATGTATCTTTCATGTTTAAGATAAAGTATATTTCCCTTTATTGTTATGTAGAATAATGTAAGATCCCTACAACCCAATTCCCGAACCTGAACATAGCCATATTTAGACAGAATGTTCAAGCATAATAGTCTCCTATAATGGACATAAATGTTAGGAAAATGACACTTTTAGTAACAATATAGCATTAAAACGAATGTTGAGCCACTAATCTAAACCTACCCATAACCATTTCTTAAAACTATGTTCTGTTTTAAATAAAGAATAACAGAGAGTATCACAATAATTTGTTTATTGCGAAAATTTCAGAAGTGGTACCAAAAGTAGTTCAAATGATGATGAGTTGCAGTCGAGCAGTCCTCTCTGGCGGTAATAGTCTTTTATAGGTACAGAGCAGAATTTAACTTATAATCCATGACAGATAATCCGGCTTCCTCTCTGTAAGGCGTTGTGCGATACGTCA